>CM067356.1:68928969-69013969 GCA_034190875.2 Urechis unicinctus
GTATGTATGTATGTATGTATGTATGTATGTATGTATGTATGTATGTACGTATATATGTATGTGTGTATGTGTGTGTGTATGTGTGTGTGCGTGTATGTATGTATGTATGTATGTATGTATGTATGTATGTATGTATGTATGTATGTATGTATGTATGTATGTATGTATGTATGTATGTATGTATGTATGTATGTATGTATGTATGTATGTATGTATGTATGTATGTATGTGTATGTGTATGTATGTATGTATGTATATGTATGTATGTATGTATGTATGTATGTATGTATGTATGTATGTATGTATGTATGTATGTATGTATGTATGTATGTATGCACTAATGTTTATTAAATGCACACCTGCTCATGTTACCGTTCATTGCCTCCATTCATGTGGCCGGTTGGTGATTGGTTGATTCTCGTACGAAGCCTGCGCCTATACGGTTTGAAACATCTTTTGTACGGCATCACAATTATCTGTAATGTACAAAATTATTTCGTACCAGTATATTATTCATGTGCATCTTGACATGCTTCAAATGAGTAAGCACATCTGGTGAATCATTTTTCCAGATTTGGACACAGCAGAAACAAACCAGCATCTGACAGCCGAGGCTAGGTTACACGCATACCTGATGAACAATACCTATCTCAAGACACGGCCGATCACTTTGCAGAATGAAACTATCGAGATCGATACAGGACTGATAGTGCTTTCTTTGAAACTTGTGAGTTAACTTGCACACTGATAAATGGAAATGTTCGATAGCTGTGCTAGATATCTGTTGACAGGTTAGCCAGACTTTGCATGTAGGAACATAGGAAGGTAGTGCCAAGAAAGGGATGACAATTGGCATGGGATCTAACGGTCATACTATTATATCTACCAATTGTTGGAATGATTTTTCTATCGTAATATGCCCATTACAGGGCATTAGTGGTAGAAATAAGTTCCCTATAGGGCCTGTAGAAAATGTCAAAATATTATACAGTTCAAGCCGAAGTTAAACGTGCATAAAGAGATGCTGCTTTGTGATGCTTCCTTCGCGATGTAATGATTTCAGAGCGAGCAGTCAGAGATATTCACTGTTGAAGGCTGGCTCCGATGGGTAAGGTTGCGGCATGTATCAATTACAGTAGATGGTGATACAGTAGTGAAGACACCAACAAAATGTTATCTTTGGAATATAATATTGTAGTGATTGCTTCTACGACAGACATGGCAGAACCCGTACTTAAAATGGAATCCTGAGGACTTCGATAATATCTCATTAACACGAATGTCACCAAAAGACATGTGGCTACCCGACCTGCATCTTTATAACAGGTACATATTATTTCTTAACAGGTATGTAAGATGTTCGCTTGCAAAAACATTAACATTTATTATTTCGTGTATTTATATGATTAATAGATACTACATATACATACATACATACATCATACATACATACATACATACATACATACATACATACATACATACATACATACATACATACATACATACATACATACATACATACATACATACATACATACATACATACATACATGCATGCATGCATGCATACATACATACATACATACATACACATACATACATACATACATACATACATACATACATACATACATACATACATGCATACATGCATACATACATACATACAATATACATACATACATACATACATACATACATACATACATACATACATACATACATACATACATACATACATACATACATACATACATACATACATACATACATACATACATACATACATACATACATACATACATACATACATACATACATACATACATACATACATACATACATACATACATACATACATACATACACATACATACATACATACATACATACATGCATACATACATACATACATTTAAGATAGAGAGACATATATATATATATATATACATATATATACATATATATATTTAGAAAGACAGACATACATACATAACTATACATATTTAAGATAGAGAGACATACGTCATCACATACGTCATCACAACGAAACATGCATGTGTATGTGCAATGGAGCGAACAGACTCGTCAACAACCTTATTTCTATACCTGTGTGTGTCAGTGCTGGTGATGGAATTAAGGTGCTCTCTGATCGCATTCTTGCTTGGGTAAATAGTGCCGGGGATGTTGGCTATGTCCCATCCGTCACCCTTCAGTCACTTTGTGGTGTCGACCTCTCCCAATTTCCATATGATACACAAATATGTCGGCTGAAACTCGGATCATGGGTGTATCATGATGCTCAAGTAATATTTTGACGATTGAGTTGAGATTTAATAGAGCTGTAATGAATTCTTCTGAAATGTTATCTGCAACAACTCGTTTTTCTTTAAATCTATGAGCATTCAAATGCTGAAACACCAAATGGATGCATCGCAAACTCCAACCTATTAGATTATGTGTGACTAAAGGATTTAAGCAATCCCCAAATATGAGCGTTTTGATAGGAAGTTTTATCATACAGATACGTCCGACCACACACAATGGAATGGACATGAGTATGTACAGTCAGAATCGCGAGTTCGATATCGTCAATGCCTCTGCTGTACGGAATGCGGTGAAATATGCCTGCTGCGAGGAAACGTACTCCACAATCGACATGACCTTTGCATTACGCCGACGCATCACCAAGACAACACAGCTTATCATGGCGCCATCTATTGTGCTAACGTTGTTGCTTCCAAGTATCTTCTTGTTGCCTACAGAATCCAACGAGAAGGTTGTGTTGGGTAAACTCAGTCTTCGCTAATACCTTTAACAAATCCAGGTCTTAAGGATGATACAGCGTGTACAATTCTATGAAATATGTTGAGCAGGTGTGGGTGTCTTGCTTGGTCACATACTCATGATTAATCAACTGGAGGCATTTCTTCCTCAATCCGGGCCATCATTGCCTAACATAGGTAACTTCCTTAATGCCATTGGTGCGTTGTTGTGGCTGTAAGTGGGAATAGCTCTTTCACTGAGAGGTAACGAAAGCAATGCAGTCGATGATAAAATGTTTGAACATTTGCTTGCAGCCATTTTCTTTACCACAAATGCCGTGCTGGTGAGTGTATCTCTTTTTGTGTCGACTCTCGTACTGAATATCCGTAGCCGTTCATACAGAGGTCAAGGGTTACCACAGCTGGTTAGGACGGTAAGTGTTTTTTACTTCTTTTATATGAGGATGTCATGATTAGCAATGTTTATTTCTGTGCTCAGTAAAGAAATAATAATTCAATATGCGGTTGGTTATTTTGGTAACAGATTTTCCTGAATTGCATTGGCAATGTCCTAAGAATATCGGCGGACGATTTCATTTCTGTTGCTGAACGATCGCATGTGAAGCACACTGAGCCGGAAGCCCCTTGTCAGGAAGTGACGTCACGATTCTCAGATAAGATGCAGATGATAACAGCCAGCCCGCTTGACGTCATATCGGGGGAGTGGCTACAACTGGCCTGTGTCCTTGACCGTCTCTTGTTTCTTCTCTTCGTGATCATTTGCATCATAATGGCATTTGCTATGGGTCATTATTGATGGAGATTCGTGGACTCCAACCATTCGTGGACAAATTTTTATAGTACATTTTTGTTATTATTAATTAGCTATTATTCATTCGGCATCTTTTAATTGATACAATTAAATAGTTTAAAGCGAATAAAAATCTTTTTGTCACTTTTTGTTCCTGGTATATACTTTTGGTCCTCGAAAGGTCGTCCACGAAAGGTCAAGACATTAATTTATACGTATAAATCCAACCTTTCGTGCCCATATATATTTTTGAATATTTGCGTAATATCGAAATACTTAAATCATTTTTAGTCATCATGGATTAGAAACATAATATTTGTTGTAGATATGATCTTTATGAACCATTGATAGCATTTCGCGATCTAATTCAATGTTGTAGATTAATGAATAAGGAGAAAAATAGAGTTTTTCGGTAATAAAATTTAAAAATAAATCAAATATTTTAATTTTTCAAATAAACATATCCTACACACATGATTACACATTATCTCGGCAATTTGGATCGAAGTATATATGGTTTTATGGAATATATTGAGGTGTGCGGGTTATGTCAACGAATGGTTAGTTGTTAAAATTTTATTTTGCTATTATATTCAAAATCCAAAAAAATCACGCGTGAAAAATTTTCTGTGTACGTTACTATGACTAGACTATCACATTCAAATGGTCAAACTATAATATTTTCAATTATTTTGGACGAAAATGAGCGTTGACTTTATGTGGACATATTGGTATATCCTTTCGTGGACCAAAGTCTACCAAAGGTTGGCGGTTTGTCCACTAAAGGTTGCGTTCGTGCTTATATATATATATATATATATATATATATAGATATATATATATATATATATATATATATATATAGATAGCTTCCTGTGTCAATATATATTTACCGCCCTTATAAAAAAAAATATATATATATATATATGTGGTTTTCGTATATATAGTATATATTATATATATATATTTGACGACCGGCATGGACAGTCGTGGATGCAATGTTTTTATGGATCCCCAATTATGGTGAATGCTGTCCATGAGTGAGCTTCCCTTTCAAAGCTTTATGTGTTTCACTCCTGTGGTTTTCGCTCGAAATGCATTTAAAAGCTTATATATGGAAACTATCCGCCATATAAACAAAACTATCAGAACAATATCAATGTATATCCCTTTTTAGCTGGTAGATTACCTCTAAGAGAACAATTAATGTTGCGATGTATGAAATTTTTCTTAAATAGTCTTAATAGCACCAATGATCTTGTATCGGCGGTTAGCCGATTATGTGCCTTTAGTAGTTCGAATGTCGCAAATAATATAAGATATATTATGAGTATCGTTAATCTTAATACTGCTACGATTTACGACCAGACCATTACTTTTAATGATATTTCAAGCAAGATTTGTCTACCGAACATTGATCAACAAAGATTGAACTTTGTTAACTCCATACAAGAACTTTGTAGGGCCCGTGAATGTGAATATATTCCCGACGACGATATCAATGTTCTACTTAATTTTATTTGCACATTATGATGGCACCCCACGCTTTGTTAAATGATTGCACTTGAACTTGATCGTCATAACATATCTGTACCAAGAGTGCGAAATAAATGCTATTATATATATTAGCTGCCACTGTAGGGACAAAGTTAGCCTTTTAATTTGTGATAACGCATATTGCCTCTTTATCTATCTATTTCTCTCTCTCCCTGTTTGTCTCTGTTTCTGTCTCGATCTATACGTGTTCCTCTCTCTCCCTCCCTCCCTCTTTCTCCCTTTCTCCCTCTCTCTCTTTCCATTTAAAGAGGACTAGATGAAGCCTAAGTAATATAACAATAATCAGTCTTTGTATTGAAGGTATATACCAGAACGAACACTTGTGCTATTTGTGGCAAATTGAGGTGGAACGGAATATTCTCAAATAGTGTGTCCCATACACGTTGTATAGTGACACGCATGCGAACACTTGATGCTGGGTCCTAAAAAACTTTTTACGACATAAAAACTTTTATGATGGCGTGTTTTGATAATCGAGCCAAAAATGTGGCACAATGGAAGTTGACATTAGCTGTTACTCTGTCTTTATATGTTAGAAGCATGTTTTACACGGCTCCTGAAAGGCTGAAAGCGCTAATGCGCATAACATGTCAACTTTGTCATCACGTAAGAATATTACTATCGACAATGTTTAATGAGACTTGAACAATAGACCTAAATGTGACTACATCTAGTGATGTAATTTAATGGGTGGATATATGCAGTTCCCTAGACAGAAACAGGATTATTGGGCCACATGGGAACCACATCTTACGTTATTAGCTCTGGTAAGATCTTATAGCCTGCGTTTTGATAGCAAATATGTAATATTTGACCCCTGTATCGGTGATATCGGATTAAAATGCAAAGGCATTAGAAAAGACGCTACTTTTGCTCGACTACAATAATAAATAATGACCTGCAGGGACGTTGCAAAATATGTACCAGCATCATTATATCAATATGGTGGAATAGCAGTCAGTAGGAAATTATTGGGTCATTACGCTCCTCTTACGATTGCAATAGACATAATAAGTATCATTTTGGTGCGATTCCTTTCTTCATCCGGACCTTCATTGTGCAAAGCAATAGTCAAGAATGCTACAATTACCGGATTTTTCATCTTGATTTGCTGATCCGCAAACAAACAACCGCTATTTGTTCATAAAGAGTTATACTGGCCAGACAAAATTATTGTTCAAACACTCACAATATATGCTTAAGAGCAGGTAAAATGATATGTGCACTTGACAAATACAATGGCCGCGGAAATGTATTTCACATGTCAAACAGGTTTGTGTCATATTTGCAACGTACGCGCTATCACAGTGATGATGCACGATCGTTACATTTAATATATAGAGCGATATTATCCACCATGCTGTTTAGTAGTAGTTGTTAGCACGGTGATCGATCTTTACCTTCTGTAACACTTAGACAGCTATTTAATGTCGGGTTGTCAGAGGCATAAACCATATGAAATTGGCTGACATTTTCACAAGCCGCCGTATAGTGTGCAAGCAAATTTTGCTTCGAATGTTTTTTCTGATCCTTTGAGAAATGTCTGTAATGCGAAATGCCTACATAAACTTCCCAGGACCGTCCTTTTGACTAAACTCATTAATCACAAACTGACGTTTGATACATTCCGCAAAGGCTGTTTTGTCCGTAACAAAGCCGTTGGAAATGCCAACTTTCAAAACTTTCTATGCGCCTGTCAACTAACCTGTGTTTCTCCAGTATCTCATGAAGATTCTGAGAACATTAAAAAAAGATGTTTTCGGTCGTCGTGTATCACCCATGGTACTCGAATGAATCGATTTTGTTGATGCTACCCTTTAGCAGGTCAACGACGACCGCAGAAGGAAGTACGTACCTCGATCGAGGTACGTACCTCGTTCCTAGTACGGCGTACTTGGTTTGAAGTATGCATACATAAACATTAATTTTCTCCACTGTTTTGCAAATTGTGACATTATTTACTGAGATTTGGTTGGGTTAAATCGTGGAAACCCTTTTAGTAGTCACAGCCTCGATTTGGGACCATATTTAGCGTTGCCCATGTACGAGAAGGCTTTTCTACGCGTTTTCAAACTTTAGTTCAGCGTCCATCGCGTGTCTTTTGCGACGATTGATGAGACAAAAATCCTTTTTGAATCAGTCTGGCAAAGTAAAGAACTTACTTTTTGCGGAGCATAGTTTGTCCAGATTATATGAAATACTGTTTAGTGAAAATTGTATGGCATATTTGTGACTTATGGATAATAACATCACACCCCATGTCAATCCATTTGCACAACCGATATTTGCGTACTCCAATAGAAGTACAACGTACCATGGTGGTTTCAAACTTCGCTTGTTGTCTACCCGGGTCTGATTGAGAGTGTTCATATACGCATTCAGTTGTGTTCAAAATTGAATGGTCTTCTCAAATAGAATAACAAGGCAGCCAGGTGTTTGATATTGAACAGAATGCCCCCCAAAACACCACAACAGTAAGTTTTATTACTTTAGTTGACCTGTTCTGTTTGTGTTTTTGAAAACTTTTGTTTTTGTTTTAATTGGATGTTAGGTTATTATTTAAGGCTTAACAGATGGTAATGAGCATCATTACATATGTAATGAACATTATCATTTTAGAATACTTAAGGTTTACCAGATATGGAATGGAATGTTCACAAAATCACAGGGTCAGCGATCATGTTGTATTGATATTGACTATGCTTTATTACAATTACTTCCATAGCAATGTGGACAGTGGTCATAAGATCATTCCTCATCTGTAAACTTCATGATGGTGTTTATTCTACATGCTGCTAATAATTGAGTTTCTATCGGCCAAATCATATTCCTTTAATCATATGCAATATATCATGCAGATCCATATTTTGATAAGAAGTGGAGGAACAGCAATGTTTGAGTTAATTTTATTTTAGAAATAATTCTCAAGTAGCAAATTGTGTTCAAAATCACATACATACAATATTCATTATTACATAATAGGATACCGAGTAATCCCGAGTGCAGGTACACTACCAATCAATTACCAGTATCACAATGAGGCAGATAATGATAACAACTATAGAAATGTTAATTATTGTTATGACTGTTTGACAGCTAAAGGTATATGTATGATGCTGATGCAATAAGTGAGATACAAAACTATGATATGTCTAGGACAGGTTACACAACGCAGGATAAAGCTACTTTAATAGGTCATGACACAGATAGGATTAATTGATATACCTATACATGTACAGACATACATATGACAACAGTGAGTGTTGAATGACAAAACTAGAGGGAAGCATGTGCTAAAGGTGGGATGGCATTGAAAACGGAAGTGGGGGGGGGGTGCGTGGTGGGAGTGCAAATTGATGTGATCTCGTTGAAATCTAAATGCAAAAGACAAAGAAGTGCTGGTTACCTGACCATATCCGCGCGGGATTTAATTGAGGCAGCCTCTTCCCTTCTAAAGAGAAAAGATAAGGACTTATGAGATAACGTTTACAAATTCGACAAATTCAACCTATGTTTTCATGAAAATGGAATCCAGAATAAAATATTCTCTCTGTCTCTGTTGTTTGGAATGGAATATATTGGAACAAATTACTTAAACTTTCAGAGATCCCAAGTGCAAACACCACACAGGTAAAATACATATTGCATACATAGCTGATGAATTCCGCGAGAGCGGAAACGAGAGGAAGAGGATAATATGCACAAAGTCTTATGAACTTGTTCAGCGGTGTGAGGGCAATATTCTGGTTGAATATATAGACGAGAACAGGCAATGCTGGTACACCCCTCACAGGAATAGTTTCTTCATTGAGAGAGCTGTAACCAACTTTCAGCGGCTGGGAAGGCGGCTCCATGGACTCATCACTAACGGCTGAAGGAATGTTCAAGTCTTGATAGATTTCATCCACTTCTTCAATGCATGATTGACAGAACTTAGGAGCAGTTTGTGTGTAATGGACAGATTCTGTTTTTCTTTGACACCACTTGGAAATTTTAATTTCAGGTTGGAAATTTTAATTTTAGGTTTCCAGTTTCCAAACATCCTCATTGTGATTGAAGGCTTTCAGAAGAACACCGCTTTGAAAATGGCTTGTTCCATTCTGAAAAAAACCCCAAAGTAAGTCACTGTCTAGTCAAATACATAACATTAAATATCATAATCTATGTTTAAGTACACAACACAAACCAGCAATTCCTGTGAGATTGTTTTATATCACCCTCTACTAATAGACTAAATCATATTCGGTTTGGAAATATTGACATTGTCACTTCAAGCCGTGCACGACAAATTCCAAAACAAATTATCTTATAACTTGCGATTCGGTCGTATGATTCATAAGTGTCATTCTTTTATCTGTATACGATCTACTATCAGAATATGGTACCAATTCAAAAGGAAGCACACCATACTTCGATTTAAGTACGATCGCATCACTACGCCATTGTTTCAGAAAAATCATTCAACAGGGGTGTTATTTAATAGCGATAGCTCATTAATATGCCATAGAATTTTGAATAACATATAATGTATCATTAGATGATATACTTGTAAATTAGAAAACATAGACCTTACCTCTGTCATGTTGATGTGTGTACAAAATTTAAACCATGAACGCAGAAAAACTTGAAGTCGCTGTCGAATAATGGAAGTGAAAACTCTTCTTGTGAAGGCCCAATATCGCCCACAACAACAGATTTGGTTTCAAATGTAGGCAATAATATATTTGCATAATTTAATCGTTCAAAGCCAATCACATTTCAGAAAATAATGTCATAAAATGCAAAACAGCAGAGGGCGGTGGCACGACTATCTTGCGTACCTCAATCGAAGTGCGCCGTACTGGGAACGAGGTATGTACCTCGATCGAGGTACGTACTTCGTTCTGCGGTCAGTCCGCGACCTGTTTAGCCGCTACTAGTACCAGGTATCTGGGTTAACAATGTGCCTTAATTGACATTTGAGGTATGGCAAGGACATTGCGTCACGCATATAGTAGCGGCATGTCTTTGGGGCATGGACCGTGTTAGAATTTGAGCCAAGAACACCGGTGGTGTTGTGGTGAATAAGTACACAACGCTGCACGTGTTCATGGCTATAGCCAAACATGCTAAATGGTGCCGAGTTGATAAATTGAACTCCTTGCTACACACGGGTGTATATCTGCGGCGTTTGGCGTTGTGGGTGGTCGGTAACGAGGACGGCTATCATCGCAAGAGTTGGTTTGAATTAACAACACCAAATAGCGGTGATACACAGTGTGTTCGAAGTTTCTACTTAATATAGCAATATAACGTAGAGAATAGGTGATCGAGTTATTGAAATTTTATAATCTCATTAATCCTAGCTATGTAAGCTCAACACATTTACTTTTCGATTCGATTTTATTTATGGCGGTAAGTTATCGATAGATTAATACAAATGAGGCAAAACGTGCTAAATTATCTTCAAACTACAGTAGAGGATTTTTATATCAATATGATTGCCGTAAGTAATAGCCTTACTGAAATACTGGCCCGTTATGAATGCTATCCAAAGTGCAACAGGTACATAATTAGCGATCAATGCATCATAATCATCTTGCTCATGCTGGATCTGTGTATTCTGTGTCTTTTGTTAACCTTCCGCCCACTATTTCAATGCCTTAGCCGTTATTGGAATAATAAACATTAATAATTAATAATGCTACCATTTCAAGACTTAGTTATACAGTTGCACACTGTCATCGCTATGCTTAACCAAAGCAACGGACCAAAGAGACCATGAATGGTTAAACCACTCGTAAACTTAATGATGGCGTATGGTTAATCGAGCCAGCAAATTTGTGATGTGGCTATATTTCTATCTGTTAGTTAGCTCTGATAAGATGTTATGAGCCAAAAGTTATTTTCCCATTTCCATTCAGAGCCATACATTGAAAAAAAACCTGCCGGACGAGCAATCGTTAGAGCTATCAAGAAAGCGTGCTGCGCACATCTACGCAGTAGAGAAGCAGAACATTAGATGGCACTGAGTTAATGCCCCACGCACACCGGATGCTTCAAATTTCTACAATTGGATAAATAAAATAGCGGGAGCATAAATCCGTATTTCTAACACACGCATGTCCAATAGTCTTGTTCCTAGCCCACGGCAGCGGTTGTGATAATGCGACGATGGATGTCGAGATTACTTAAGTTCTGGAAATGCCAACAAAAATCGGTAATATGAACGGCATCCAGGATTAAGCATATATATGGTCAATTTGATAATTGCCTTTGCTTCAGGCTGGCCATAAATCTATTCTTAGTCAGTACTTGTGGCGCCTCCTCGGATAACAGAATCTTCTCGCCTGGACGTAATCTATTATGGTAGCAATTTTGATGGAATAGCTGGTCTTTCGATTTGCAATTCAATAGCGAGCGTTTGACAGCATTTTTTCGAACAGCATATTAGGTACACTCCAAAAACGGCCGTAAATAATATTTCAGAAAGCCTTTTTTATACTGCAACCGATTGCATTTGAAGCTTTGGCCCAATCACGATTTCGATTTGTTCCGATGTCAGCACTAATGGCCAAGAGGTAGGAAAATACACACGGCTGTACTGGCTTCACCTAGTGGCAGACGCCTGGCTCATATCAAATCGAGGCAGCACTAGACAACCAGCGTTTCATCGGTCATACGGAGTAACTGAAAATGGCAACCGACTATCAATAAACAGTGTATTTCTATACGGTCAACTTAATGCGTCACTAATGATGCAGATGCACCCTTTATTGCGTCAGTCGCAATAGGTCGTTATTACAGTTCATCAGGTGCTTTCCAGGATTGCAATGTTAGCTGTTTTGATAAATGCAATCCTAGACAGTAATCCTCCGTTAGAATGCTTAGCGATGTAACTAATGGAGTGTGGTGTGCGAGTCGAGCGAACGTTTGTTGGCAACACTAGAAAGTTGATGTTATGGAGGGTTATAATGCATGGAGGTTTAAAATGCACGCAGGTAAAGGTTAACAAGATATATTTTTGTTTTATATCGTTAGTCCAATGAGAGCAATCCCAAACAAATTTCCTCTGCCTTTGCATCGAAAACAAGCGAACGTTATAAGCGTGATTTAGTGATCTGTTCTACTACCAGGATGTAGGGTGCTGTATCATATCAGCAAAAACGACAACAGACACGATGGACGTCAATGTCACTTTTGTTTGCGTATTGAGCATACATAATATCACATAGCCAATGACAGTCTACCAGACGCTATTACATTATTGCCGCACACTTGCTATTCTGGTCTTGTAATTCCATTGTTTGACAGTCAACGCAAATAAGGGTGTACTCTAAAATCTACCACCCTAATTGTTGCCGTCACACGGAAGGTTTTTTCATTTAACAGCAGTGACTCTATTTCTTTCCAATTTGGTGTCGAATACGGTATGATTTGATTTGAAATGCACAATTGACAGAAATGGATCGGTCACTTTGGTTCTTTGTCATGAGTGGGTTGCCGACATAACAAGCCAAATACAATCATGCAGTGTGATAAGCTGTAAAATCATGATTATCAACGGGCTGTTACCTAATACGGACATGATGATAGCATGATGTTAACGGTATATATCGTGTACATAACATATATCTACCTAATGGTGCTAATTGACGGTAATTGCACTTTACGATCTAATGTTATAATGCATTGCCAAATGTTTGACCCAATTTTCCAAACACAAGGAAAAATTATTTGCTACCAAAATCATAATCGGGAAATCGTCATTGTCACAATCATTATCATCACTATGATCACAGCCGACCACCTCCATTGACAGTCATCAGGTCACTGTTTGTTTGATATTTATTGAAGAGGTGGTTTGAAATATTTCGGATGATATGGAAATGCCTCCATCTTGCTCATTTGAGATGCAGAAAGTGTACTCATCCATTTGAGGGGTCATAACGAACCATGCAGTTCCCTTACTAGTTCTGTCCCTCAACGCCATGGAGCTCCAGTTAATTGGTTGTAATGACATTACTCCAAACAGATGCTCCTACATTAATACGACATCATATATCAGTGCCACTATGCTGCCTTGCAGAACTTGTTATGAAGCCTTAGGAAAAAGCGTTGTGTGGTTGAGATATATCTCGGCCATAATTAACTAGACCAAGTGATTAATTTGGCTGTGCACGTGACACCTATCAGTCGAACCGGAATATTCACATCTTGTGGCCATCCAACCCCATGTCGTTTGTGAAACAATCAATCATTTATAAAAAAGATACCTGTTACAAACCGCTGTCGCATAACAGATAACTCTACCATGGAAAACTAACCCCAAATTAAAGACATCTCTCCATTTGGGCACTGTATTACGTTTAGTATCTTACATAGTTTACAAGAGCAAGAAAACGTAGGTGCTGTCGAAATGGTTGACTACTTTCCAATTTACGGTCGGACAAATAAACAATAGCCGACTTTTGAATAAGCGATATAACGAGCGGATGAGATCTGTTGAAAAGTTTCGTCTATCATCTAAGAATGATATTGCCCAATATAATATGCAGCTTCAATATGGTGTGCGCAGAAATGTTTATTCAACGTAAATACGGTATAGAACAAAATATCGGAGGATTAAAACCCATATTAATAAAATTTGCGCGGGATCGGCGCTTTCCGGTAAATTCTACTCTATCTCACAAAATATCATGCTATGTCCGGGCAAGGAGGTTTTTCAATCGGACAAGCAAAAATTAGAGGACTTGCCCGACTGGACAAGTATTTCTCAGAGTTAGTGTTTCTCCTTGTACAGGATGCATCTGATGATTATAAAGTGGTGATCGAACTCCGTTTGATACAATGTGCTAAGTTACTTGCAACACTGCAGGTGGGGAGTTAATAGAGCCGCATATACCATGTCTCCCGGTTAGATGTGCAAATTCATGGCTCGTCGGCTCTACAAAAACTCGGCATATTTTATCTTTGCAAAAACAGCACATTCGTATATCACGCGTTTCGCGTATTCTTATCATAAATATTTCGAGTTTAATGCTATTTCGCTGGTACAGGAAGTTAATGAAACTACAAAGACCTTTGTTATATGTAATCGGTTTCAGCAGAGTTATGATGCAGCGTCTGCAAAATCAATGCCTTCCACGTTGTTGGCCTTATACTTTACTAGCATTTGTCATTTAATGTGTATAGTTTATCGTGCCCTTAAGTGCAACCCCGCAATGGTCTGTGACATTCTTAGCAGATGATTGACATCCACAGGATATAATTCAAATTGGAAAGAACTGTGCAGCGAACGGATAAAGTGGCATGGCTACGGGCACAACAAAACCTCATTGGTCTGTTTGTCTCGCGCTTGAACAGTAGTATATGGCTATCTGTTGACCTATTATGCGAAAGAATTACAAGGCTGTCATTGGTGGAAAGCCATTTGTCCCATTGGCTACCTCTTGGTAATTAGATGGTCAACCAGTTGCAGCACTCTCCCTATATGGGAACATGATTGGTGCATGATTATTGCTTTTGATGAAATTATTATAATTAATATAGATATAATTGTCAGTCTTTTTAAGGGAGGCGACTGTATATTCCGTGTATGGTCCCGATCTACTAGCAAGCGGATCAAACCTTCGATATTGCTTTGATATTGACGCTTCACGTGCTTTTCCCTGGTTGACAGTTTTGGCCGGAATAGACTGAATAGTTAAAGTTACAAATGGCAGGGCGCATTCACATGTATTTTCTACCCCAATTGCTTAATATAAATGTACAATGCATCAGTGGTAATTGACCATTAGATATCCTTAATGATACCATCAAGCCAAATCGTCACGGAAAAGGACCGATGGAGCATACTCAGCAGGATGCCGAACGCAAATTGGCGGACGTACCTTCGTGTATTTCCTCTCGTACGAATATTGTTAAACCAATCATGTTTTAGATCAAATTTATACGCACTTTACATATATCACTTTACATATTACATTATAAGTGCGGAAAAAATAAAAGGAATATCTGGTGACGATTATGAGAATAAATTTAAGGCAGTCGTGAACATTTTGGCCGATTTGTCATAGCTGTAAGCGGAAATTACACCGGAGCCTGGGTATATCTAGACCTAATTCTACTTAAATATATTGCACTTTTTGTTTGTGCCAAACGTGTGGTAGGCCTATGCATATAGAGCTCACATGATCGATCCAATCTCCTAAGAAATGATACTGCATCATACCATTAAAAGTATATTTGGGAATCTCTGATTCGTAATGATTGTGTTCTTTGTGAGACCTGACGATATTGCTCAAGTACATATACCATACCTTAGCGGAAGACTAGATACATTTGAGTCATCGATCCCATCTGTATTCTGACTCCTGTTTAAATTTACTTCAATGCATACTGCGATTTGTTAAGAAGATCGAAGAAATAAAATCACAGTACCACGTGGTTAACTGGTTAGTGGAATGTGCGTATTTAGGTGGTACAATAAGGATTGTGAATTTGTCATCCCAGATAACATATAGGAAAACACACTCCGGCGATCGGATTTCTCGATTTTTCCCCTCATAACACGACGTGACAGTGGTATGGTGTGCGACCAAACAACGTTATTTTACACAACTTTATCCAGCACAACCTGTCTTAGTTGCACCGGGACACGATGATAAGCTATTTTTCAGAGCTTTAGCCGTAATATCACCGGGAGTCACTCATAAATTCATGGCATTTTGGAAATCTATGATATAACGGATAATCATCATGTTTTAATAAAATAGTTTTACAGAGCACTTATATATGAAGTGACTGGCCCAATAATGAGCTAATTACGACCCTTCAACTTGTCATTCCTTGATCACATCATCTAGTGACCAAGTTGCGCTCATTAATGAGACCATTCGGTGTTTCCCATACATAGTCCGTTGATTGGTGGACTTAAAATGTCAAACGGATGTATTATTGTTCCTTTCAATCGTAAAGTAAACAGACAGGAAGCGAAGTAAACTGACAGGAAGCGAAGTAAACTGACAGGAAGCGAAGTAAATTGCCCATATGACCGTTTGGTGTGCCGACGTGATCCTTTGCAATAAACCGATTGATATAATTGCAGTTGCTTACTACGTAGTGTGTCAGTTCACATATTAATATCAATTTGTTTGCGGTGGGTTTCGTCGTCATAATGTAAAGATAACGCACCCTGATGCAAACCGAATCTATTCGGCATATTAAATGTTAGGCCAGTAGAAACTATAGCCAAATATGTTGCATTTATCCTTCAACAGAAGCATTAAACGCTGTATCATAATCTAGTACGTGACGATAATTCAGCTTTATTACATGATTGTCCCTTTATCACCCGCAATGGTCTATTAACGACTCTGTGGTTTATCAGGATGCGACACTATACAAGCTAAGTGGACGACTGACGTTTAGATAGAGTATAAGGTTATGGGTATTGTTTCGGGTTCGGTGAGAAGGGAAGGCGAGGGGGTATGAAGTGGGGTTGGGAGCTTGAGGTCAAGTATGCATAGACTGCAACGGCCAATTATGGTACATCACCTTGTCTGCTAGATAATTCACTTCTCTGGTATCTCAAACAGCGATACAAAATGAGAGGTGCACCTCACAACACCCGCCATTCTTGTTTTGCTCAGTCAATAAACCCATTTCGATCGTAAACATATTGTAAATTTGAATAATCAATTATGGCCATGTAAAACACGAGGGTATTTGATAATCATGTGAAATATGAATGACATGTGGTGAAATGACATTTTAAATGCGCACAGTTAACATAGCGTACGACGCTAATTTGTGCAAAGAGAATCAATTCGTATTATCGGGCTGCAAAGCTTCATATATTTTGAAGAATGAAACCCTCTCTTCCAGATATTAAAAGATGTGAATCTTGGTCACGTTACATAAGATAGAAAGTTAAACGGTTTTCATTGCAGGTCATCAAGCGTCTGATATTATGATTTGATTGTCTTCAACTATCTAAATGACAGACTAATGAATTATGCATATCAATTTGCAAAGTGGTCTGAGTTTCGGACGGCCGGTTTTATCTATCGAGGTGGGTTCATTGCCATGATTTAAGTATCAACGACTCGTTGTGATCGCACACAAAATGCATCTCAATTCAAATATTCATTACTTATACGTTTACAATTTGACACATTGTTACAGTATACAGGAAGTGGTTTAATTTTGACAGAGGTATTTAGTGCAACTACAGAAACGCATTTGAGGCTGTAGAGCAGGATTTTCCCCCCATATTATACGGCATGGAAGTAAAACTATAATGCGTCCGCTTTGATCTCTTGGAACAAAAGAAACAAGGGGTAATATTCATTAAGCATCCCAGAAAATATGCCCCAATCGTTATTGCTGTGACATTGATATGTAAAGGGTAAGGGCGCAATTTGACGTGATGGTAAACAGACAGATGTTAAGTGGTCAATTACCATCGATGTATTGTAAATGTACGTCAAACAATTAGGAAGACAATCCATGAGGCAGCCACCCGCCGTTTGTCACTTTAACTATATTATTTATCAGCTAAGACAGCGTGTTCATGTCAAACCTGTAAACCAGGATAACACACATGCTACGATGAACTTACATTCGCCCCCCAAACTTAAGCCTGTAAACTAGGTAATATATCTGTTCTTAGTGCTAATAGCGACGCTTGGTGCTGGGTTTGCAGAATAAATGGCACATAACATAATTAATACAAATGATACAGTGACAGACGACATTTTCATCTCTGATAATCAGTTCATTTCAACCACGTTTCCAGGTCCCAGACCACCATGATATCATTCAATGCACAGCTACAGGCGTCACTGTTCTTGTAGTAATAGTTTCAATCGCTGGTCTTTTTGTTATTGGGCAGCTCACCCAATTTACCATTGACACATCACGTGATATGGAAAACGCCAACGGACAAAGGCGTAATAGGGGCGTGTATGATTGAATCATCATTTAATTACGATACACGTTTCATCATCACTCACCCTTCCCCATTGTATTGTGAAACAAGCCTGTTAACCACAGGTACCTTCCGAAGGCCGATCAACCCTTGGACAATGCACAAAGTGTCATTTTCATAGGCACCACGAATCGGGATAGGACACTAGTTCTAATGCATACGAGTGGGCAAGTACTCAAGATAAGAAAAAAGCCCGCTCCAGCGGTTCTAAAGAGCGATTTTGTTTTATTGAATCTATGCACCATACATTGTCTTCTGAAGCATCCATAGCAACAATACGCTACGCACATACGCATATACTCATTCACTGAGTATAATGGGCAGGCTTAATTCAGAATTTACGCAGCAAAATTGCAGCTGCTTCCAAATTTTATATATGGATATAACATGATATACCAGCGTTGCACAATAGCCTACGGACGGTGTGATGTGTTTTTGCAAAAAAAAGCCAGATCCCTAGAAATCCCCTTTGCGCCTGTGAATTGATACTTCCCATTCCAGAAAAACATCACTTGCACCAACCGTTGTGTTTTGTCTCAACATTCGTTAATAAGAGGCCGCAGCTGACGTACTGCGGTGCTGCAGTCGTACAAATATCAATCAAGGTGGTTCCAGTTACAGCACATGTTTGTGTTAAGAGTACATATATAGTGACTTTCTTTTCGGTTCCACCCATGCTCGAATGTTTCACGGGTTCTGTATTAAATGAAATTATGCCAACACAGACTATAATGCTGTAAACTGTGTTTGTAATCAGTTTCTCAAGCAAAATAATTTTCATGCGACAGTAGATTAAACGTAAGCTTTATAATTTGTGAATACGCATATTGCCTCTCGTTCATCTCTCTCTCTCTCTATTATATACGACACTCTCAGCTATCTATTAACTCTCTCTCTCTCTCTCACACTCTCACTCTCACACATTACATACACACACACACTACAACACAATACGCACAAAAACAAAAAACACACACGCACACACACACATATATATACACTTCTCAGTCAGTAAGATAAAACAAATGGCCGATAACTTGCAGAGGTTTGCCTGTGCTCTCATTGGCAGGGTAATTAATAATACATCGACTGTTTGGCAAAAATTCAAGGCAATTTTGGATTAAGTATATAAGATAGTATGTGTGTTTCTCTATCAGTAACCGTGGGTTGTGGCTTCATTATAGCAGCGGTATCCAAGTGTTCATTTGGCAGGGTAAAGAAATAAAACATCGACGTTTGGCAAAAATTCGCACTCAATTAGTGAACATTTCCGCCAAGATAGTATCGAGCGAATTGGCTAAAGATATACTTTGGGGTCCTCTTTTGTTTTTGACATTATAGCATTACTATCCACATGTTCATTATTTGTAGCCAAAGAAATTCAAAAGAATGAACGACCGTCGCACTCTCGTTAGTGAACATTTTACCATATGCAACCTGCTCATGATTATACAACTTGGTAGCAACATTAACTTCGGTGACCTCTATTGAAGGTTTGAGAATGCAAAATAAGCCATTGTTGTGCTTTGAAGGCAGTGAACATAACTCGATCATGAAACACGCCGATTGATTGATTGCGCTGGGAAGGTGAAGCAAATCCTTAGTCGACCACTGATTTTCTCTCTTTTTCCTACGAGAGACAATTGACAACCTACCATTTACGAAACCTGACATCGTTGCTGTGACAATTGGCATGGTAAGCGGTGATCCGATATAAAAAGCGATGTAGAAAGCAGCTTTGTGTCGATCAAATTCTGAGGATGATTGTTTTTATCTTAAGAGATTGCTTAGTAAAGCTTGTTTGATAAGTGAACACGTCAACGTTCGTCGAATACCAAATTCGAGTTAAACTTACGTGAAAGTTTGTAATATAAGCTATGCATTACAACTCTCTTGTTCATCTGGGTAAATGAAAAAGATCAATCCTTAGTTTGCATGTCAAAGCAGTTTAGTTCTGCATCTGGAATCTACGTTAGGAGCTGCATGTCAGACGGCGCACCTTTTAGGCTATAAGGTGGTCATTATAAACATGACGATAACAATGTTTATGGTCTGATGCGTTTACAGAAAACGTGTGACAAACATGTGACGTCAATGTTTAATTATGGAGTGACATTCGACAGATCTGTCAAAGCTAACTTGTCAGTTCTTCGAAGGGCGCCTAGGGCCTATCCAGGTGACTGTTAGGAATTTTGCAACTCTAAATGCGTCAGTAAACTAACCTGTGTTTTTCTAGTATCTCATGGGGACTCTGAGATCACTGCAAAGATTTTTTTCGGTCGTCAATATCACCCATGATACTCGAATTGGTGGAGTCAGGCACCTGGGTTATTCATTTTAAAAAAATGTGGTAAATAATGTGCCATAATTGACAATCAAGGTGAGGCAAGGGTAATGCGTCACGCATATAGTTTAGGCATGTCTTTTGGGCATAGATCGTATTATGATTTTAGCCAAGAACACCGGAAGTGTTGTGATGAATTAGTGCCAAAAGCGGCATGTGTACAAGGCTATAGCCAAATATGGTCATGTTAAATTGTGCCGTGTTCTGAGTTGATGAATTCAGCCTATTGTTTCACATCAGCAGATGCATTGTCGTATATTAAAGTAGTTTGCGGCCGACACGGTCATCGCTGTTCTCAACCAAAGCAAAGGACAACATATACCATGACGGGTAAAAAAGTTCAACGAGCCAAGAAACTGGATACATTGTCAGTAGGTAATATACTGTTAATCTGTATCGATCTGTTAGAGGTAGTTATACAAGCGACACTTGATTATTGCTATTAACAATAAAATATAAGGCTTGTATGGGCAAAAAAGAATTCCTCTGCTGGCTTGAAATATATTGTACCTTTATGAAACCAAGGCTCTTATGATGTTATGTTATATTTTATGCTGTACTAGTTACGACTCGATAATATCTGAAAACTTTAATGCACATAATATGTCAAATTTGACATAACGTAATATTATTGGACGATCGATAGGTTTTATGAGAGTTGCAACAGATCGACTGAAATTATACTACATCTGGTGATGTAGTCATGGGATATGTGACTTTCCCTGGAACGAATGACAGAAATACGATGAATTATGACCGAGGAAACCATAATAGTAGGCATTGGTTAAATGTTATGAGGCAATCATTTGTAGTAAGTTATTTTACCATTTCCATTCCCTACAACTACCGGACGAATAATCGTGTGACCAATCAAAAAAACATACTGGGTCTTTGTTTCCCTAGTAGATATGCATAACATTAGCTGGCTGAGAGTGAATCCCCCATCGAGATCGGATACACTAAAGTTTCTACCATTTGAATAATAAAATAGCGGGAAAATAAATCCGTATTTCCATGACAAAGCTTGACCAATAATGCGACGGCTGTGACAATGACACGATGGAAGTTTTTGAAATGCCTGGAAACGTGATGCAGAATAAAAATCGGTGATATGAATGGCATCCAGGATTAAGCATAGATATAGTCAATTTGATAATTGCTTCTATTTCGGGTCGGCCATTAATCCATTCTAAGTCAGTACTTGTGTCGCCTCCTCGGATAACAGAACCTTCCCGTCTAGACGTAATCTAACATGATGGCAACTTTGATGGAGTAGTTTGGGTTTCCACTCGCAATTCAATAGCAGGCGTTTTACAGCATGGTCGTCATACAGCTGAAAAGGCACCTTTCGAAAACGGCAATAAATAGTATATCAGAGGGTTTTTTTTAATAATTCACTTGATATTTTACAGCTAAGTAGATAGAAACCTAGCGTCATAAAACACCTGACGGCGACAGGCACTGAGATAAATCTTGTTGCACAGTTCCCAAGGAACACTCCATAAACTAAATCAATTGCTATTTGAAAAGGATATTTCGAGATGACGTAGAATGTTGTAGTAAAGAACGATTTTGGCAAAATCCGTAAGTTAGGCTATTCTGAGATGACGTATAATTATCAGTATCTAAGACAACTTGGAGGGTTTTAGAATTCGATGTAATTTAGTCTAAGTATATTATCAATCATCAAAATGTTCAGGTAAGTGAATGGATGCGGAATTATGGCAATCATCGTGATCCAATTTTCTGGCAACCACAGCTGGAAGACAATCGCCTGATCCTTAGAACGTGCACGAGATAATGCAAGCATTACGATACATTTCTGCAACAATCAGCGGGTTGCACTAGAAAGCTAGACGTGGTTGCATGTCACAATCTGATGTAAGGGGGATGTCACATAAACAAAACCGTAAGGGAATAAGCAGAATTCGATCACAAAGTATTTAGTTACAATTAGGATGATGCGATGAACAATGAGCAGTAGGCATCGTACATGAATTATTACAGCAATAGAAATATAATATTCATTTTTGAACAATATTTGACTAGCCGACTGTTAATACGTGTACGTTACGCAATACTAAATAGTCAAATACTTCACATCGCCTTGTAATCTGTATAAGCTTTTTACGAATTATTAATGCCCTATGATTATAGCGATGGCATACTTTAGCAAACACTGCTTATCCTTATTAGACATGACCCACACAACTGGCAGCTTGTTAAGCTGCGATCATTAAATCCAAACATCACGCGCTAATGGAAGAATTCAGATAATTTTCCCCAACAATCAGCGTGTATCGCTAGATAGGTTCAATGGCTTGTCCAGGTTGCATGCATTAACTTGCGTAAGGTAGATATTGCAAGCAGAAAACATTAATGAAGTTGTCGCCACGCTATTCCCTCGTCAGTGCCAAATATGTCATAAGACTATTTCAAAATTGATAAATGCTCAATTCTTTCACATGTACGACACGTCTCCGAATAGTAATTGATTACTAGTGATTGCATCCTGTCCATGTGGAAGCTCTCCGGCAATTAGTCGTCATGACAACCCATGGAATACTGCGCTGCTGCTAAATGTTTGGTGCGTGATACACCTTGCAAAAGCAACATGCGGAACAACCTAAATACATACAATCTAAACGTTCACAAGAATCACAATTATATCGATTTGTTGTAGGTACGCGGGCAAAATGCTATAACATTGTTCCACAGGTAATCAATAGAAGGCATGTGCCAGCTAGGGCATTTCCATCATTATCAGCCATATTGCGTATAAACATGTCGATGCCACCAGGCCCATGCATCGTTGTCACGTTTATACGGTTTGCGAAACCAAAATGTGCTGGTCCAAGCGTCAACTACAAGTGGATATAATGTCCGCATGTTCGATTGGGGATGCATTTATAACAGCCAACGTGCTTGATTTTTGATATGCGAGTTCATGCCACATCATTGCCAAATGCAACTCATCGCACCCAATAGAATTTGCACGCAATTATTGTTAACTGTATCCTGATCTAAAAACGTTCAGAGGATGTTGACCGAAAACCTACAGATCCGAGTGAAATGAGCAACTCTAACACGGCTGTATTTGCATACCAGCTCACTTTGTTTAAACCTCGGTGATGCTGCTCAGGATAAGGCATGACGACAGTTAAATTGTAAGCATTCACCAATATATTCGTGGATTTTTTTAAACTTATAAGCACCAATGATATTTTGCCTGAAATATTTAGCCTCAATATTTGATGCCTCAATATTGCATTTGTGCCAAACGTGTGGTATACTTAAGCATTGCTAGGTCCAAAAACATAATTCACTTGAAAAGTATGGTCATAGTATTAGTACATAGTATCAAGCGTCTATTATGATAATGTACCTGCTTTATCGCTTTCTAAATGACGAACGAATGCATCATAGATGACAATTTTGAAAGTGATCCGAGTCTGCATCTATCGGTGGTAATTTCTTTCCCCTGATAAAAGTATCAACTCATTTTGAAAACTCACAAAATGCGTCTGAAGTAAAACTTCTCAGTCGTCTGAAATATTTGGTTTGCAACCGAAAAATTATAACCTTATTACACGATGTCAGACATTTTTGAAACAGTATTTGATTAATATTGACGAGAGTTTTTAATACAGCTACATCTTAGCAAGTGGCTGCGTGCCATACACCAGCCAATTATGTACCGGTGATATATAATGTAGATTATAACGATGTTAATATTTGTACTTCTGGATAATTTATGGCGCTATATATAATATAATTGCATATTTAGCAACAATGATATATATATATTCGCCCATATATAATATAACGATATCTAGATATATGCTTTATGATAATGAATAATATCTATATATAAATAATATTTCCAACAACATCAAAGTCTTTATATATAATATATATATATATATATATATATATATATATATATATATATATATATATATATATATATCTATATACTGTTAAATATATAGATAGCCGGTTCCAAGGGGATGTGATGGTTTACTCTGCACAACTACTACTAGCCATTTATAATTATGCAATTCACATAAATTCAACGTAAGACAAATACTACGTGTGTAATAAAAAATGAGCCCATTGAGGTTTTTCAGAGGTAGTCCTGAAGTAGCAGTGCTAAACACATGACACGCATTTTACATCTGCTTTGTAAATGAGCAGCTTCGCGAGATGGTGCGGCTCATTTTGATTGACTTCGCATATAACTTTTCAAAAGGCCTAAACCTATGGTACAATGTCAACTGTGTGTTTAGAGAGCCTACTGATTTTGCCTTTTTCCATAATTACCATGGCTGTTTATGATCATGCCTTGTGCATCACAAATCAATGTGGTAGTTTGCACTTTTTGACAGCCCTTTCTTGCTTTTATAAAATAATATAAGATACTCAATGTAATACAGTGCTGAAATGAAGAAGTGACTTTGATTTTGTTGAGCAATAGTACAATTATCCGTTTTGCTATGGCAGTTTATAACCGGTCGTTTTACATAAATTATCGATCTTTTCATAAACTACTTGGGGTTGGGTGGCCACATCATGTCGATAATCCGGTCCAATTGATTAGGGCAGCGTGCATAGCCAAATAAGGCACTTGAACTAGTTAATTAGGGAGAAGATGTATTTCAGTCACACAACTCAAATATTTTTCAATTTCTGCCAGGCAACATAGCAGCACTGATATGAGATGTAAGGTTAATGTTGGAGTAGCTGTTTGGTGTGTTGTCAGGGGGTTGTTAGGCCACAAATGTTCCAATTGATTAGTGCAGCGTGCATGAGCACCATTTCGTTGAGAGACATATCTAGTCAAGGAAATTTTTCAATTTCTGCCAGGCAAGCAAAATGTGATGTATTAATGTTTGAGTAGCATACACACTCATATCATAGTCATTTGGACGTAAGTAGCTGCGTTATTGCGCGGCGTTTAATCGACGGGCTCACATTGGATTCACATGATGATTAAGCTTTAAGTGAAATAGTGAACGAAGCATTCCTAACATACTCTGGAATAAGATTATTGTTCAAGGTATGTATGTAGAAAGCCGTATCATTATTATTCTTGCAATGCAGCCGAATCTTGCAACAATGGCAACAACAAAGGCAGCGCATGTTATGTCGGTTGACCTGTAGTAAACATGACAGCTTACCTTTAGATCCAGAAAGATAGTCAGCCTCTTTATGTAATGACAAATGAGGATAAAGAAATCTGCAAGTATTGATGCAAGGGTATCATTTATAACTAAATAAAGCAACCTATTTAGGAGGAATAGATTACCTTGACGCACATTTACTGTTTATGATCTTTGTTTGAAAGATGAAAGGTTATGACTGTTTGGTTGGACTGCAATTCATGTAAATATTGAAACGTTTCGACCTTGTTCGGCTGTATGTTGTCGTTGATAACTGTACCTTTTCATGACAAACATATTTTTGAATGGGTGCAAAAGGGGGAAGTAATAAAATTTTATGCAATGTTACGAGTGTCAAATTATCAACTGAAAGGTACACCCTAAAACGCCGAAGCGTGCATAGCACTGTTGTTAACATACAGCCTATCTTTTTCCATCTATATGATTGTGCTACTTGGCAAGTTACCCCCGTCACCTGATCAAATTTTGCACAGCATATTACATTGCCATCCAGTTCACTGTTAATGACGCTGTCCATATTGGGCGATACAATTACTCTTATATCAAATGCAGACGCACTTAACATTTACCTCGAAGCGGAAAATATATAAAAAGGGATATCCGGTGACGATGATAAGAAAATGCAAATTTTTTTAGCAGTTGTAGAAAGTCTCTCCGATTTTCATAGCTGTAAGCGAAAATTACATTTTGTCTATATTTACTCCTAATTATGCTTCGATATTTTGTACTTGCGGTGAACGCCAAACGCGTGGAAGGCCTAAGCACCTAAAGCTAACGATATCAATGTAATAGCATATCATGGTCACATGGTACCTACAACACAAATATTAAGATAAACGATCCAATTTCCAAACAAATGCATCATTCTATAATGTACATAGAGAACCTCTGATTTATGATAATTATGTCCTTGGTGCGACCTGAAGACATTGCTCACATTTGCAAACCACACCTTGGCGTTAACCTAGATAGATTTGAGTCACCGTGCCCATGTGTATTTATACCTCTGTTAAAATCTCCAACTACGATGCGTACTGCGATTATTAAAGAAGATTGAAGAAATCCAATCACAGTAGCACGTGGTTAACTGTGTAGTGGAATGTGCGTGTTTAGGTGGTCATGCGTAAAGAAAAACTAAGCATTTCAACAAAAACACAAGAAGAGCAAAGGCAAGTACGACCCAGTCGTATTCAACACGCTTGCAGTGATTCATGTATTAAAGCCAGTAAGGTCCAAAACAATTCCTGGTTGATATAGTAGAGAGCGCGAAATAATGTATTGTGGTGTTGGTTTTCGCACTTTATTAATGCTTCCCTCTTGGAGGCTTGGACAGATTTGGCGGCATAAATCATGGGTGTCAAATTAACGTCGTGAAATCAGAGAGTTACCCTACGCCAAGGGACATCACTCTGATTGGCGGTAAGCAAAAGTGGTGACAACCTTTCCAAATGTCAAGGTGGTTGAAAAAAATATGTTATGACACACAGAGCGCTTCACCCATGATAACTCTGTGGTGATAGGACGAGGGCTTCTTTCGCTCATCTACATTGGCTCTGCCAAGCAATTGAGAGCATTGCAGTCTCGTCTCAGCCATCCAGAGATCCAGGAAATCTTGTTGTGCAGTTGCGCTTGATTATAAATTTGTCATGGCATGGTCACGGAGATAAAATAGGAAAACACACTCCGACGATATGATTCCTCGTGTTTTCTCCTCTTATCACGACGTGATAATTGGATAATAACACTTAATGTATTTCCTGCCACTGACCATGGTGTGCGACTAGGCAACGTTGTTTTTCGCACCATCTTTTCCAGCACATCCTGTCTAAACTGCACTCGGACACGATAATTAGCTTTGGTTTGACAGGGCGTTTGACTAATTCACATCAGGAGTCACACGTGTATTTCCAGGCACTATGGAAACAAATCTTTAAATGGATACTAAATCATGTTTTACAAACAGGTTCGCAGAGCGCTGCCGGTTCATGGGTTGGCGATTATTTATGAAGTAACCGGCGCCATAATGAACCAATTGCAACCCTCCTTACGACATAAGCTGTGCCGTTCAACTTGTCATTCAGACAATCCTTAAATTGTCTTATAATCTTGCAATCAAGGTACGCTTGTTGCTGATAATGTTTTATTATTGGCACTATATGGTGTTTTTAATACATAATCCACAGGTATATTATTGTTCCTTTCAATAGTAAAAGGCTCTGAAGTAAACTGACAGAAAGCGAAGTAAATGGCGTGACCACCATATGGCCGTATGGTTGCCGACGTGATCCTCTGCAACGCAACTGTTGATATAATTGCAGTAACTTACTATGTAATGTGTCAGTTCACATATTAATTTCTTTTAGAGTTGACCCTAAAACAACAACAACCGCCATAATTGTTTGAATATGTCAATAACACCATTTCCAACGTAAAAACATTGAAAACTTAAATCATCGATTATTGTAATGTAAAACACGAGGATATTTGATAAATATGTGAATTATGAATGGCATGTGGTGAAATAAGATTTTTATTGTGCCCAGTTAGCAAATTTGTGCAAAGGGAAACATTATTATCAGACTGCAAAGCTCCATATATCATGTAGAATAACGCCATCTATTCCAACAATAAACAATGTGCATCTTGGTCACATTACATAAAAGGGAAACGGTTTATTGCGGGTCACAAAGCGTCAAGATATTATGATTTTGATTGCTTTTAACTCTCTAAATGACATACGAGTGAATTATACATATCAATTTGCAGAGTGGTCTGAGTTTCGGACGGCCGGGTTAAATCTATCGAAATGACTTTATTGTCATGATCTAACTTTCAACGACTCATTCTGATCAAACACAAAATGCATCTCAAGTCCAATCCATATTACTCATCCGTTCAAAATTCGACATATTGTTACTTTATTACAGGATGTCATTCAAATTTGACAAAGGTATTTAGTACAACTACAGCATAGCAAGTGACTATGGGTGCCATACTATAGCCAAGCATGCACCGGTGATCGGTATTGCTCTCTGCAACGATGCTGAATGGACGGATGTAGCGCAATTATCTTCGAATTTTATTTGATCTGATGCCATGACCTCGGATATTTGATAACACGCAGTTATTAACCTGTTGTTGTCAGTGAGGAGTTTACCCGTGGGTGCTTTTGAATAATAGGTGCATTTAAGAAACACATTCGTAGTTGTGCTCATCCCCCTATTAGCTTTACCAATTATCCCCGAACATGGATATATTTCGGCTTGGAAGTTAAAGTTATATGTGTCCGTTTTGATATGAACAATGAATGGTATAACAATATCTTTTCAAATAGAGATACACGGGGGTAATATGCATTAAGCACCCCATATAATATTGTTCATGCTATGACATTGATAGATCGAGGGTTGGTCAAACTATTAGGGAAGATAATCCATATGGCAACGATCCGTCATTTTTCACTATATTATTACCTAAGACAGCCTCTTCAGGTCAAACCTGCAAACCAGGATGAAGCGCGTTAATCGTCATTCATACTAGTTGATTGGTACACTATAATGAACATACAGTAACCTTCCAGAGTACATCCTGTCAACTAGGTAATATATCTAGATAATTACAGAACGCTGGACTCCCTAAATCAATCGTTCTTCAGTGCAATCGATGTAATATTCGCGTGATGACATCAAGAAAATACAAAATCCTGCTTAGTTGGGTCGTATTGGAAGTTTAGGAATGAAGTAGTGGTTGTTTGTCAGGGCTTTAACGGATCATACAGTACACTGGGCATTGTGTGCTTACTTCGCAAGGTTTGAGCTTCCTCTGGATGGTTGTTTAGGTCGTTTTATCATTTATATTGTCTGGCGCGGTTGAACCACATGACAATCTTGTAGAATATTGCATAACAAGACCCCTCCTTTCTGTTGTACCCACCTGTCGTGTACCGTTGCTTGTTGCTAGCAAGATAATGTGAATGACCAGTATCATCCAAATTTCATGCAACGACAGCATCACAAACTTGACCAAATTGTTCTATAATTAAATCAGGCAATTAGACTTCCAAAAAACTCCTATTAAACATTAGATTTATCCCTCAGCGATGCATACACCCTTGCGCATATTGGGACTCTTTTAGTCGCACATACATATTGATCGTGTATAGTAACGATCCACCAGCCACAAATATATTTTGCAATGCGTCTATACATCTATAGTGGTAAATCATAAAGTAACTGATCAATTAGAAAGCCAAATGTCCGTTATGAGTGACCGTGCGGGTCTCCTTATTCGATCAGCCATCGCCCTGTAAAAACTAAGTAGATGAGTGGTTTAGGTCGTTTTTGTGGTAATTAGGGGGCAACCTGTGGCTGTCACAATCCCCGGGTATATATTTTAAAGTATCCCACCACAACGAATGGACCAGCAAGTCTACAACGGAAACACCATAGCTAAACAAAAATCATTTACATGAGAACGAACTGTTTATCAATCTACCGGCCGATATCTAGCAGTTTCTTATTATTCATTTTATGCTCAATAAATTGTCTTCGGAAGCATCAATAGCACATATTTACGACACAAACACGCATATACTTATCCATTGTGTATAACGGCCAGGCTTCATTCAACTTTGAAGCAGCAAAATTGCAGCTGCTTACAGGGTTTTATATATGGATTTAACATAATAACACATCAGCGACAGAGCGTCGCACAATAGCCAACAAAAAGTTTGATGTGTTTTTATAAATAAAGCCAGATCCTTAAGTATTCACTTTATGGTTATGAGTTGATCCTTCCCCTTCCAGAAAACATATCACCTGCCACAAACGTTGCATTTGTCTCAACATTCGTTAATAGGTAACTTTTGAGGCTGCAGCTGACGTACTGCAGCAGCGTTAATCAAGGCGTTAACAGAGCATAAATAGTGACTTCCTTTTCGCTTCCACCAATGCTCGAATGTTTCAAACTACAGAAAGAGTTGTTTTGTATTAAACCGGATCGCCAGAATGTGTAGCACATTGCGCGGTGCTATTTATCATGCAATGAATGTTACATGAAGCAACATGACAAACCATCAACAAAATTGCGGAAAAATGAATGTTGTATTAACTTTGCTATATATTAATTAACCTCCAAGCTACGTCGCTATGAAGATACATAATTAACCGGAAAGTACCCTATATTCGGCGAAGTCGTTATATGCTTAATTGCTAACCACTTATTAGTCAAAAGTTAGTTCTTAAACGTATCAAATGTCTTCGATGTTTCGGCACTTAATGCTAAAAGATTGAACGACATTTGATCATAGATATATTTAACTTATAAATAATATTTCGACCACACTAAACCCATTCTTTACTTGACACAATTCATTGCTATTACAGAAATGTGGCAAAAGGGTTGTAATACGTTACTTACAGGAACCCGGTTCTTACTAATCAAATTCATACGCTGTGCCGCATATGTGTCATAATGTGGGTCACCTAGGATCATGGTACAGCCATAGTTATTGTGATGGTTGTTTTAAGTAGCCTACCGGTTAGTTCCCTGCTTATGCAATTGGCAAGTAATAGAAAAAAATTCATCTAATATGCACTAACGGATTGAGTGCACAGATGAGGTTTCAGACTTTGTATGAAGTCTTCATGGCATAACGCCTGAGACGTGAGAGCGTCAGTGATTGACCATCACGTATATATTGAAATGCGCATTTCTTTGTTTATATGCCTTTTTTCCACATCATAGTGTCAGTAAACTTGCTCATTGGTGCGGTCCATCCATTTTATTGCATAGTGGTGCACGCCATAACTTTATTGAACCTTTCTTAGTGTACAACCAGAGCCTTTGATTTTGTGCATGTATATAGGATTTATCAAAGAGAGCAAATGGCTCATATACATGTATATATATAAATGTTTTAGAGTAGATCTCCTTTCCAATGCCTCTCCAATAAGTGTAAAGTGTCAACCCATTCATCGTGTCACCTGACATGTATGAACTAGCAGTTGACATAGTGCCCAGTCTTAATCAAAGCTACCAACTGCATGCATCCACGTTTTGTGTGAATAATGTGCAGTTAATTTTAATAATTCGCACATAGAGCACACATGGCAACGTGATAATCAGAGCTAGCTGGTAGAAGGCCATACACTTAATGTCATTGATAATGAAATTAACTGAGGTATGGCGACAGTGAAAGCACACAGTGTAAACGACTTAAGTTCTGGTTGAATTGTCCTCTCTAGAATGCAGTAAATGTCAAAAGTAATATTCACCGGCACTAATTTCCCATCTCATGATTATCTAATACCATTAATTTTCGAAGATCAAAGTTGCTGGATTGTTTTGTCTCTTCACTGACTGTGCGTGTAACATTTATAGAGCGAGAAACCCTGTATTGAAAAGTAGCGAACGACTTATTGGTTATAGCATCGGTAGTACAATCCCCCAAATGTTGATTTCTGTGTTGACTTAAGTGCACCAACATATTGCATTGGCATTTCCATTTGAGGTGCCTAAATGATGATTGTAGATGATATTGTAGGACATATGCAGGTACATCGCCCGACCCAATTAAGCCGTTTCCGAAGATCCATTGAAGAGTATAGGTAGTTAAAATGTTTTCTACATTGCATGTTTGAAACCAGGAAATCATATGTGACCCTGTTGAACTATTACTTGGGAAGAAGCAACATTCTGTTCACATCTGAGCTAGCATTGATCTGACACTAAAACCCGATTCAAATGCGATTTCTCAACGTTATTTACTAGTAACAATAGTCCTGCCTTTTGGTATTTTTCTGAACATCACTTATTAACTATGTGTCTTGCATGATCACATATCGTTTGGTGATAGCTGTCATCAAAAGATGGTCGGCTCTTGCGGGATATCAGTGGATAATAATCCGTGTGAATAATGTACCCATGAGTGATATCGCATCAAGGGGTTCTGTTAGTTTTGCACATGCCTCGTTTAAAGTTGTGCATTGGATGAAAACACATAACAACAGCCACATGCAGCTAAAGATGATTCATTAAATGTAGCAGATATTTCAAGAAAATTAGCTCAGTTACAGAAGGACCGCTTTGCTACGGATGCCATTGTGCTGACGTGAGGCATCGAATGATTTAGTAATATCGGTTCTACCCTTATGAGACAAGCGACTGGCAAATTTAACAACTAGGCAGAAAGTTTGTTTTGAAAGATCTTCGAATACAACGGTAATCTGGAAAAAACAACATGCAGACAGGTTATACAGCTGCTTAGACATAGATGAACAAAGCGTATTATATAGTACTATGACATGTGGCATTGTTTTATTAAACAAGCCTAATCTTTAAATTATTCAGATGAACCAGGAGCATGGCAGTCGTTTCCTGAAAAAGCTGCACCTAATCGGTTACACACTATTCCTGTACAACATCGTTCACAACGATGATGAACAAAATTATCAGGTTACATAAGAGTGTTCGAGCATTTTCAAAATTACTTTCAACCATCTTTTTCCAAATAAATGTAGGTTAGCGTTTACACTTGCATGATTTAACATGTTTGACTGGTTAACTAATCGGTGATTAAAATGGGTATCAACGACAAATGAGAATGGTCGGTGTTACAGTATTATCGAAGCGCACGTGAAATTTACTCTCCAAATATTGACGTAAATATCACTCTTTAAACTCGTTGAGATAATATGGAAAAGTAGTATCGAAAAAAGATATCTTCGCAAATCACTCAAAAATCAGTCATTTCGAGGTTATTAACATCTAACTAGGGAGAGGGATATTGAACAGGATGTCGATACTCTTATAAAACAAAGCGATGTATTTATAACAAGGTTATTAAATTTATGATTAAAAAAAACTAGAGGACGTTATGGTGACGTATATGCTTCATGTGGCAGCTTTAGGAATAATCGTTTAATAGGTATTGCGAGAGGCAGGAAGAAGCTAACACATAATAATACGTCTAATTTAATGCCTTGTCCTGTTAACCGTTAGTGCGCGGCTATTGAACCGGGGTTTACCTTCTCGTATTGTTAATAAAATGAAGCAACATTCAAGCGGAAGCGCCAGATGGTACATAAAGAGAGCTACACCTAGAACATGGAATGGCATTCCCCAAACCCTCGACCTGCAGCGATAGAGACACGAGGACAGCACATCATTCAATTCGAATACTGCTAGTCCCAGTAAAGCTTTTTACAGCCCCATTATACAAACAATACATTGCAATGTTTGTTTCGTTGCCAATACCTCTTTTTTGTACCTCATTAAAACCAACTCAAATGAAATAAAAGCTCCCGCGTTAGTGTTCAATTTAAGATGCATCAAAATGAGTTCTCCGACAGGACAATTAAACTGGTACACATATCTTTAGTACAATTTATTCTCCGGCTAGATGATGCTATATTAGTGAGTTAGCGTTAGCGGGGATATATAGATAAATATATATATATATATATATATATATATATAGATATAGATATATATATATATAGAGATATATATATATAGAGATATAGAGATATATATTTATATAGGGAGAGATAGAGATATAGAGAGAGATATATATATATATACTATATATATATGAGAGAGAGAGAGAGAGATAGATCTATATAGAGGGATATATATATATAGAGAGAGATATATATATAGAGAGAGAGAGATCTCTATATAGAATCTTCCTATAGAGAGATAGAGAGACAGAGAGAGAGATCTCCCTAGATAGAGAGAGAGATACAGACATATATATCTCTATATAGAGATAGAGACAGAGAGAGCATATAAAATAATATATATCTATATATAAGATATAGGATATATAGATATAATATATAGATAGAAGAGATATATATAGACATATATATAGAGACATATATATATATATATATAGACATATATATATATACATTATATATACATACCCCTATATATATATATATATATAGAGATATAGATATATATAGATATATATATATATAGATATATATATATATATATATTTACATATATAGATATATATATATACATATATATATATACACATATATATATATATATATATATATATATATATATATATATATATATATATATATATATATATATATATATATATATATATATATATATATATATATATATATATATATATATATATATATATATATATATATATATATATATATATCGCCTATATATATATATATATATATATATATATATATATATATATATATGCGGATTGCATACTATCGTCTGAGTACGCATTTGTATCGCCTGCATACGCGCATTTTACTCAGCGACAACACAGTGTATTCAAGTACGGAAGACGATAAATTACCCTTTAAAAATAGCGTTGGACCATAATAGAGCGTTATAGTAATGGAGTAAGATTATTATTTCTCCATCATCAACACCGTGGCTTAGTGGTGCAGGTAGTACAAATAGTTTAACATAGCATTATGTAGAACCAGAGTCTAAGTTTTGCTGCGTACGAATGGATTTCCAGAAAAGTCAAATGCTACTTTCACCAACTCTTTGCATTTGACAAGACATTTTGTTAAAAGTCATTGATTATTTCATATTATCAAATTAACTCAACATTCAAATGATTTAATATGTATCATATGCGGTATATTCGCTGGTATATTCATCCGTATTCATTGTAAAATTCTAGTATCGTAAATAGTAATTTGGGATCTTCATTTGGTAAACACACGTGCTTAAGCATGCAAAAAGGGAACAGCGGCTCGGCATTGATTACACCAGTGTTTTAAATATTTATGACAGAAAACAAAGTCTTTACTTGTGCAAGAAGGGTATATGCATGCAAGCATAAAAGCATGAGATAAATTGCCACAACAATAAACGCTAAGCATTTGATATGGGTGCAAAAATGGTGTGATTAGCATGCAACAGCACAAATATATGATATTGGATGCGCACCGTACAAATGTTGACTGCAGGTGTGTGCTACCGTTATATCATAAAATTCTAGTACTCATTAATCGACTAGCAGTCGACCACCACATGCCTGACGCGGCATACTTGTTATGAAGCACATTTAAAATCATTTATTTATCCTCATAATGATTATCACGATCATTCTAAATTGCTGCCAACATCATAACGATATTCACCCCCATCAAAAAATTGTCATCATCATCAAGCGCCTCGCTTGCTTTATCACAATCTTCTTAATTATTCATGTCATAATCAGCATCAGCGTTAGTGGACCATTGAATTAGTTTTCTATAAAGCCCATATATATTTCAGATAGGTACACTCTTGGTGCGAGCTCGCTTACTTTGACATTACATGGACATACTCAACTGGCTGTCTGGCGATAAAATCACCATTACGATATCGCATAATTCCATGTGATTTAGCTTATACAGATGGGCTAGCAATCATTGTATTAAGTATAGATATTTGTACGTCGTAATTTTATAGTGACGGCTCAGTATATGAACTGTATTCCGGTCCTTGTCCTGCTAAATTCTGAACAAATGGAAAAGCATTGATTTATAATCTAGCTATGACATTCATTAACACACAATTTACGACTATACATAAAAAGTATTACATCCATCGGGCAACCCACCATTCACATCCCCCCACCCCCGATTGCTGTTAACACTATTGGCAAAGTTGGTAAATAATACCACGCATTCGATAGCATCAGAACAGTCCTACGTATGCAAATAAATGGACCGCAGTAACGCTGATCACAAAATTTGGCACCTAATCCTGGTGAAAATGTGAGAAGGTTATATACACCAGCAAAACAGCTCAGCAGGATACCGAATGTCGCCCAAGCGTTCATCAAGCAAGGTTTTTATCCATTTCCCCGTTGATGGTTAATATATTCCCGTCATGTAACAAGCCATAGTAAGGGCGGCTCTTGTTCGCCATAAAACATTTACTTGCTGCCTTTCGGAACAACATTAAGAATAATAGTGTGTTATATATGCACACTGACAATGTTTTGCTACAGTCCCGGCCAGACAAATGCGGTATTCTATAAGGTATGCTTCACATCGTTAACCACTAATGTTTAGGCGACAGTGAATTGTGGCACTATGACAATACGATATATGATAAGAGTGTAAGAGAAAACCGCATGCAAGCGCATTGACATGTATGTAAGAATAACGAAGTGATCAGAGACTCCCGCAAATACAAAACAATTTTGAGTATTCCTGCTCATTTTTTTTTTCATATAGGCGCAAATATTCTCTATTCTCTAAATATTTTTCACATTCGTCCACAATTATTTTCCTAGCCACTGTAGATACTACTGGTCCTTATTTAAACATGTAAGAATTACTCAATTAAATTTCATTTATAGCATCTTGACTCTGGGATTAGGCTCGGTCAACGACAGAACATATATATTTTGCGTCTGTCATGCAGCACAGACAGTTAATACATCATGGTACTTACCAATATCATTTTCCCTTGAAGCGTTATTAAAATGTTCTTTAATTTTTTGTCGTAATCTTTACGCTCGGCAAATACACATATGTGCCCTTCCATACCAAAAAAAACAGTGACGTATGGTTCTTTGCAAGCTCATGAATCTCAGAGTCCTCTGCTGAGCACATGCAACAGCCATATTTGATAAGGAAGTAGCATTCAAACGCGCATGGGATTGAAATTAGATTATCAACAAACCATAGGTTGTCTGAAATCATTTTAGGGTATTATATGATAAGCACCCTTTAAACAGGCATGGTATCGGCTACATGCATATCGAATTAGGCTAAGGCTCATTCGCGGCGTCCAGCAGTCATCAATTACCTTAAAATTAATACTGTAATCGATGCTCGAACCGATAACAATATATGAAATCTGATAAACACTGAGGAGCATGTCATAGGAGGGAAATACGGCCTTCAACATTTCATACAGCGCTAAACTAAAGGAACCGTGTGTGGCCGTTGCTCGGAAGTATGTATCCCGTATTTGTGTTGAGAAGCACGTCGCAATGTACTGTTTCACTGGACTAGCCCCAGAAACGGGAGGCCGTTGCCCTGCCGTGTTTGATTATAATTAATGATATGCAGCATTCGACATCCGGGAAGGCTTTCATATAGCTTACACACGCGCATTTCATTCATAGAGTACATTAGCAAAGCTCAATTATGTAGCCGTTTCCGATCGCTATCCATTGGATTGAATTGGATTAAAGCTTCAGCTAAATGGCCATGATTCAAATCGCCTGGTTTTGTGATCTAAAAATGATTTAGGTGAAATAGAAGGAGGATATCAATAGTTGTAATACATGATACCATTAGCGCCCGCATGGATTAGCGAATCCGCATGGATTAGCGATTAGCGCATCCTGAAGTAGTTTATCATTGTGTGATTTATAAGCAGCCTTATGGGCTCTTCACTTTGTGTCTGCAAATTAAAATGTCGCACAGTCAAAAACATTTAGCTTGCCACAGTTGGTAATTCCAATGGACCATCCGCGGGATTACATCCTCTTATTTGTTGAAGCGATGTAGCTCTTCTCGGGGCTTACTGAGGGATAACAAGGGTTGCTGATATGTCGAGATCGCGGTAGCCACAAATAGGCTATGGTAACTATACTGCCTGACTTTATTCTGACTAGATGGTTTCTGTCAAAATTCTACTCCACACACAGCGGCACATCATTGGGCGATGCCCCGCGACTTGATGAGTAAGCGTGAAGTACAGCTGAGGTAAAAATCAATTGAATCTTACTACCTTTCGCGTGATAACCCATCCTAGGATTGTGGTGCAGTCCGTCCCAATAATATTTGGAGCCGCGTAACAGGTCCTGTATCTTAAAAGACAACAAATTCTAACGTAAAAATGGATAAATCCCTCAGCATTTAGCCATGCATTGTGGCACATAGCTTCATGACAGATAAGCATTGTGACAATTATATGCTAGTCAGCCATGCATTTACACATGATATAGCCCATGCATTTACATGGGTTCTTTGTGTTAGCTGTAAAGTGACAAATCAAGTACATTTTCGTCAGTGTCTCCTCTTTTTGTTAGCCATTGCCCTAGCAAAATTATACATGTAGGCCCTAACCAAACTATGCTAGTATGCTATTAAGCTGCCACATTGGCTCCATATGAAAAAAACTTGCCACAAATGGGCTATGGTAACTATACTGCCTGAGTTTATTCTGACTAGGTGGTTTTTGTCAAAAGTCTACTCCACATACAGCGGCACATCATTGGGCGATGCACCGCGACTTGATGATTAAGCGTGAAGTACAGCTGAGGTAAAAATCAATTGTTGATCATAACTTACTACGTTTCGGTGTGCACGTGATAACCCATCCTAGTACGACCATATAATATTGCAGTCCGTTGAATAAATATACATATGGTGCATAGCCGCGTAACAGGTCCTGTATCTTAAAAGACAACAAAGCTTCTAACGTAAAAATGGATAAATCCCTATGTACCTAAAAATGTCCTTTTGAGAAATGAGGCATCCTTGGCAGTATATCAGACGACTACATATAGCCAAGTGTAAGCAATGCAACACATTCACTACCACAGACCCACTCTGCATATCAGTTAGTTTGCCATCAGCCGGTACCACCACTATCGATAAATGGTCATATATGAATAAAACATCCCTACCTTTTTAGTCACACAAGCAGAAACATTATTTGGCATAAACTGACTGTGGTTTATGAATGTGGACAACAATAAAGTAGTGTTCACACTCGGTGTCTTAGTAACAAAACACACCTGACAGGTGTCTAATGCATATCGTTACTTTATGTGTTAAAATAAATCTTGCCATTTCAAAATATTGTCACAGACTATTTCATAGGAATACAAATTGAATCTCACTTTTGCTTGAAAACATACACAAGAACAGCCTATACTAATGTTACACTCGGTGCATATAACAGGGGTAATATAGCTTGGGTAACACAAGGCAGTAGCACACGTCATTGCTGTAGGCCTGTAGGTGTGTATATTATTGTCACATACCCCATTTAATAAACAGCATCGGTCAAGTCACGAACATGTAGGGTCATAGCAAACGAGGGTAATGGATTTCCGTTTCAAAACTGCTTTCTACAAGCATATCACAGCAATTACGAAGTCTTCAAGTAGGGACCATGGTCGTCTGAAGGGGATATTACTCTCGGCATAATAAATTTACTGTTTCCGTTCACTCGCAAAACTATCTATTCTGTTTAGGCCATGTGGTGGCCCTCACTAGCAACTTTTACAACCACCTAGTGGATTAAAGGTGGCATTAAGTGCTCTGCATCAGCTCGTCAAGATACCGAATTAAGCGCATGCGTGAATCACGTAGTGCTTTTATTCGCTCATAGACATATCGATGGTGAATATATTCCAATCAAATAAACAGCGGCGGTATTGGTGGTTAATTGTTTCTATAAAGCATTTACTTACTGCCATTCGCAAAAAACTAGATAATAATAATGTGATATATACGCACACTGACAACGTTTATGCAAGCGTCCAGGCCAAATACGTGTGAAGTGGAAGCATCAAAGCACTTCCAAGCATCAAAGCACTTCCAGAAATGCGCCGCAAACTTGTCCAGCATTACATTTAGTTTTTTATGAGTTGCACGTAATATAAAATGGCCTTGGTACCTGAATTAATAAAGTGTCAGGCGTATGAATGATGGCAGTCGTACTGTTGACGCATACCTTTGAAAAAAAATCATTCCATTAATTATCAATTAATTTCAACAACCTACAGCGGGAGTAGCGGGAGCAGAAAGTAACCGCTGAGCTGGCATGAACTAAGGCGATCCTTTACAGCATCCTATATACTGCAGCCTTGAATCACTTGGACAGATTCAAGCAATTGCATTATCATATAAGAAAATTAGCGATATGAGATTAATAATCTTACTTATTTTCTATCGAATGCAGTAACAGGATGCACATCGTTAAAGATGTGCAAGAGCGACACTCGCTGGCCTGATACGTGAAGTTTAACGCATTGTTGGCTGGAAGATTAATTGGCATGTTCTTTAAATGTACTTATACAATATGATAGCTTTTACGCCCTAACTGATGCTATATAACAGTCATACCGCTTACATTTATTCATTGAGCGCAATAGTAATGGTCTGCTCTGCAGACATTTCTAAGTTGTTAGTAAGTAATGATATATGTTCATGCAAAATACCGCATGTGGCACGCATAAAAATTGAAATTAAAATTTGAATTCGGCCTCAACTATATAGCCAAGCTTTACAAGCAGTAAACAATTCTAAACAAGTTACATTTTTGTAAATATATTTTAAATTTACACGCAGTTAAGTCATAAACACTTTGTGACCATGTTTTCTTAAGGTTGGAAAAACATACCGAAAATGATTATTCGACTACATCCTCATTTTAAATCATTACTTTTGTAGCTCATAAAGTTTCAACCTGAGGACAATCGTGATTGTTGACAGTGTTTAGAATAATGCTATGTTATAAGTATCTTCCATCACCTGTTAGGTTAAATTTACAAATGCGTGCCTAGTTAGTCATTCTGTTGAGTCATAATCAAAAACCATCAGTCATCTGCGACTTAACACTGAGCCATGTAGTTTTTCGTTATAAGTGTGCTGCTGTTTATGATTATATACGACACTCAGCGTCTCTGCAAACTTCCATATCGCTTACGAACTGACACACACACACACACACACATACACATTTCAGTCAGTGGAAAAAATGCAATGGTTTTGTATGATTTTTTTAGATGAAAACTTGTAACGGTTTGCCAGGTCTTTCACTAGCAGGGAATATAATACTACATCGGCGGCTTGGCAATAATTTAAGGCAATTTTGTATCAGGTCCGCCGAAGATATTATGTGTTTTCCTATGGATAACCGTGGGTCGCTTTCTTTTATAGCATTGCGTCCCCATAATTCAGTGTTTCTAGCCATAGAATTACAAGATAATGAACACCCGACTCCTCGCACTATCGTAAGTAAACATATTACCATCACAAATTTAAATTAGCGAACTGCAATTAATGCTCGACTTCGTATTCTGGGTTTGCAAAACTAGCATTCTTGGAATTCACATTGTATTCGTAAATTATTTATCAACGACACATAAGGTTTGCTAGTGTATTGAATCGTGAGAACAGTAGATTAGGGAAAGGGTACCACCACAGAAACGTTGAATGATCATGTTTATACAACTTGGTAACAAGATATTAAGTTTGGTGACCTCTATTGATAGTATGCGAATGCAAATTAAGCTATTATGGAGCTTTGAATCAAATAAGCATAACATCTATCATGAAACACGCCAATCGATTTATTGCGTAGATGATTTGAAGCGAATCCGCAGTTGACCACTGATGTTCTCCCTTTTGCGTCAGATGCATTTCCTTCGAGGGAAATTACCAACTTATCATTTGCGTAACCTGACTAACTTGCGCTGACAGTTGGCGTGATAAGCGGTGATCCGGTACAGAACGTCGCCATGTAGAAGCATTAAAGGCTTTCATAGTCTATGTGTTTATTATGATGCCAAATATGCTATTAACGCGGAAACAGAAATTGCGGGAGCAGCATAGTGATGCTTAGATTAAAAAGGCAACAGTAATTAAATCCTCATCTTATATCAATGACCAGTCTAAGATAGATAAAAACCACTCTCGGCACCACTGGGGCAACTTATTCTAGGACTCTGATACACATATTCAAATCAATACAAAATCTAAAACAGCATTCATGAGAGCAAGCATTCTTTTTGATTCCCATCAAAGTCGGATCTCGAGCTAATCAAACCATATGGATGATAGAAGTGCGATCTGACAGGTAAGTACGTGCTGTTTATGATACTAAGCGTCATCAATTAAAAGTACGCCGATATCTAGTTGTTAAGAAGGCTGCGGCCGGCTTTTTCGAAAGCATGTCCGGGCTGATTTACGTATTTTACATTGATTATATTGAGCCTCTATCATAAACTGCCAAGATTGCTTAGTAACCAACCAACTCTATTGTGAAATTAAGAAATTAAAAACATTCCACCGAGAGCAAATTTATGTGCTTATACATTATCAATGTGCTAAATTGGATAGTGTATTTAAATGCGATTTATGCTCCGTAAGAGAAATGAACAAGGAGGACTGATTGACAATGTGTGGCTTGTGATTATGCAAGTACAGAAGAACGCTTGTAAGAAGACTAACTAGCAAAACGTTCTGGAGATCCTCTAGTGCGTGTTAATCAATATCCCTTTTTCCGTTAATGTATTAAAGGAAGTCAATCTTGATACAACTAATCGAATTGTCGCATATGTTGTGCCTAATATGCGTCAAAATGCATCTGCCCTCTCCCCTTCATCACATCGTATATTAAAGTCACATTGTTACAGAAGTTGAATATCGAAGACATAGGATTATACTACAGCATCATTTTATGTCAATTATTGCTTGTTGCCTCCCATTAGGTTTTGTGGCCAACAGAACGTGCCCAGCTAATACAATTGGTAAATAAAAGGAAAACTATTTCCTACAGGATGCATTCACTGAATTAATTAAGAGCAAAGATGAGATTTTTTATGAAGTCTTCGGAACTCCCATCCTTCAGATCCATTGCCCCCTTTACTTTTCGATGAATTGGGCGTGACGCCTGCTACGTGAGAGCGTAAGCTATTGACCACCGGGTGCAGGTAATGAGATTTTGAGATGCGCATTTCTTGATATATCATGGCGTCATTAGGCGTTGGCTTTCAGAGTGCTCGACCATAACCGTGTTTGAGGCAATAAGAAAGTTGACATAACTATCATCGATTCCATGGCTTCGTGGTACATGTCCTATCTTGATTCAACTTTGCATAATGCGAAACCATCAAGTGTCGTGCGTAATAATTTGAGACCGTAATTTGTTTGGCACGCAAGAGGTAATTAAACCCGCCGAACTAACAAACAAGCAGCTTTGTGCGACCCATTCACATCAATTGTTCAATAAGGGTGCAAAAGACCATAAACAACTTGCTAACAAGCCTCTAAAGGACCATGGAACATCTACCTGCAATATTGATTATTGCATTAATAAATTTATAACTATTTCTAACACGTGAGTCATACCTAAGGCTTAAAATATGTCAATGTTTTTTGTTCCTTGCGAGCCCTCCCTTTGTTTGATTGACATTTTTCAGTGAAAATTTAGAAACTTTCATCAACGCACCTGATTAGGGATAACAAGGAACGCTGATATGTCGAGATTGCGGTAGTTGATTTACATCACAAACCATGGAAAAAAAGTCAGGAGGTATGAATTAATTCTTCTAACGCATCCATAGGGATTGTAGTGCATGTCCAGTTTTTGGAGTGCTTGTCATCTTCAAGCGATAGTCGTACATTTTTGTACATTACTGTAGGCAGGGTCGACTGTTTTTTGCCTTAGGCTCGTTTATCTGTACATTATTTAACATGGGCGCATTAGGTTTCTCTTGAGTTAATACGAATGTCATATTGTTAATTCAAATGAAAAAAATACCACATATGTACTATGGTAACTATCCTGCCTGAGTTTATTCTGACTACATGGTTTCTGTCCCAAGTCTACTTCACACCCATTAGCACATCATATGGCGATGCCGCGCGTCTTGATGAGTACTGCGGAGGTATAAATCAAATGTTAATCATAACATACCTGGAATATAAATGATAGGATAAGTTCTCCTCAGTACAAAGCATATCTGTGTGCCACGTGATTATCCATCCTAGTTCGACCACATCATATTTCAGTCCGTTAAATGATAAATATGGTGCAATAGCCGCGCAAACCTGTAAATTAAAAGACAAAAAATCTTAACAAAAAATTGGATACATCCTCCTGCATTTGGCCAAGCATTGTGTCACATAGCTTCATGATAGTCGAGAATGATGACAATTATATGCTAGTCACCCATGCATGTACACAGAATATAAACCATGCTTTAACATGGGCTCTTTGTATTAGCTGTTATGTGACCAACCAAGTACAATATCACCTTTTATCAGTGTCTCCTCTTTTTGTTAGCAATTGCCCTTGCAAAACTATACTAGTAGGCCCTTACCAAAATATTCTGGCATGCTGTTAAGTTACCACACTGGCACCACATAAACTAGCACTTGCCATACCCACCACCATCCCTCTATCCGGCAGGACCCAACCCATACAGAATAGTCAACAACAAAGCCATGTCAGCAAGGCAACCGGCAACGGTAAGATAAGGGTTGAACGTTAGTTACTTGCTACATGATATGTTCCATTATTTACGAGATTTTATTCATTGTAGACTTGAACTATAACTACAGACGTTCATAATGTAAAAAATCGCTTCGTGACAAATATGATACCTAAAATTTTCCTCCTGACGTCGTCCGTGCTAAATAGAGCAACTAAGCAACAATTCACTCTGCTCGCGTGTTCAATTTACCCCGAATGTTGGTAGTATATATTCCTGTATGGACACAGTTGTTGTGTGAATCGCTCCCCAGAAAGCTTCTGTCTGCAGTCATTACGAGGACAATTTAGTTGCAAATGTGATTTACAGATTAATTCACCATGCTTTATATGACCTTTCACCATGCACAAGATAGAAAAGGTCGCATAAAAATGAGGCTGCAGCTTAATGACATTCAAAAATTGGGCGACGTTCAGGCTGGCTTGGCCTACGACTCAGACGAATGAGTCTGCCTTTTGTTAACAAGCAATGAAGCTGTAATAAGTGAATGGATGACTCCTTACAATATCCACAATCTGTAATTCACAGCGTTACTATGGTAACGGGGATTGTTCTCCAAAGGATCATTGAAATATAATAGAAATGCCGTCCCAGCACGCCTGTCAAGCAATGAAACGTTTGGATTATCTAGAGAAATACACTCCCTTGAATTACCGCATTGACCAAGGAGCTGAGAGGTTATGAAGTTGCAGAAGATGCATGTCTATTAACGTATCATTCGTCCTAGAAACAAACGGAAAAAGTCAGGTTTTGTTTAGATGAAGCATTTCAGCTGATTGAAAAGACACATATATCATACAAATCCATATGCAAGTCATCTTGCTAATTATTAACTATCACCCTAATAAGGGCCGACTGAGGGGGATGGGGGGTTATTCCGATGATAAAATGAAATAAATATTTTACTTAATAGTATATCAGACGACACATTTCCTCAGTGGACGCCCCGTAAATGAGCAAAGAGAAAGGCACTCCAACATGTGCCCATGTGTCATACTATTATAACGAAATCATATATTAGAGCCTAAGCAACTGTTCACCTAATTTAATGTGCCATTTTGCCACATCATGGCGTCGGTAAAGGTGTCTTGTGCTGCCATAGCTACGACCTTTACATCGTGCGCATGGGCAACAACATAAACGAACCCTTTGGAAAATGGTGCATTACATTGAGCCTTCAACATAGAGCAATGTGTGTTGATTGATTACAAGAAAACATAACGATAACCATCAGGTCTACAACTGTTTCGCAACGAATATTCCAATTTCGTTATATCGCTGGTGAGTGATTTGTACATGGCTTGTACACACTAAGTGTCCTCTGCATTGTTACCATAAATCGCAATAACACGCCAGGTCAGAACATAATCGCTAAATGGCTATCGAGACATCCGCGGTAAATTTGAGTATGCCTAACGATTCCGCAATTCAGTCTGTCCACTATGAACGATTTCTTGTTATTGATTTTATGAAGCCTCAGCAGCACACCCACACACACAAACACACACACACACATACATTCACGCACACACACACGCACATATCACGCGTGCGCGCGCACATAAACGCATTCACTGGTATGATGGCCTGACTTAGTTCCAGTTTAGAAGCAGTTAATGTGGGACTGCCATTAGGTTTAACATTACTAAACATGAGCGTCGCACCATGGCCAATTGTAGGTGTGATGTATTTCTGTAAGTCAAGAGCTGTTTACATATAGGTACCCTAACAGTCCACGTGACTTAATATTTCTCTTTCCGAGCTCAACTAATTATTTACTAGCAATTTAAGATACCTCGGAGACTTCCCCAATAGGACAAATATGATTTATAGTGAGTCCGGTTTCATCGCACACTTTATATCAACCGCGAATGCATCAATATCAGTTCACGGAACGAAAGTAGTAATTTCGTTTGCGCTAGCACAAAAGCTCGAATAAATCACTGAACAAACTTCATTGCATATGGGATGGAGCCATTCTCTCTGGCAAAGAATAATGCACGTGGCAACATAACAAACCATCACCAATATAGCCAAATTATTAAAAAGTACCGTTGACCGCAGAGCAGTGGCACAATCCAAAAAGGGTGGTATCCATGTCATTTAGTTAATAATTATAATATCTGATGGGGTTTACTCGTGAACTGGAACGTCCGTACGTGAAGTACCGATATATAAATTAAGGAGTATTACTGCGCTTTAACACAGTTTTAGCACTTGTCTGGACCGGCTGATAAATATATACAAAAAAAGATTGTGATAGATGGCAAAAAAAGTAAATTAATTGAAAAGAACTGATACTATCATACACTATCAAATAATTAGGAATCAAATCTTGTCTTGTGTACAAGCTACAATCAATTACAACTAATTATAAGATACAAGGAAAACGAAATTACAATGATAGTGCTATAGTTGTTTTCGCCAGAATTGTAAATGCTCCACGGTATGGTACATTTGTCACAATAACTAAACATTACTTAAGAATAATGCTGCGTAGCGGAACTATTTCTTATTGATTACATACTATTGTACTGATTGCATTTGCATCGCCAGCATATGCGCATTTAACTCAATGTATTCAAGTGTGGAAGACGATAAATTACCCGTTATGAATAGCGGTGAATCATAATTGGACGATAGTAATAGAGCAGAATGGATTAGATTATTGATAATCCATTCACCTACCCCATGGATAAGTGTTTCAGGCAGTAAAAAAATTTTAATATTGTATTATGTAAGACCGGAGCCTCAGTGCTGCTGCGAGCGAATTATTTATTTACAAAAAAAGTCCAATGCTACTTGCACCCGTTAGCAACTCTTTTGATTCGACAAGACATTTTATTGAAAGGCATTTAATATTTTACATTATCAAATTAGACTAGTCATTCTTACCATGTAACTTTTATGTTCGCTAGTATATTCATCCATATTCATTGCTATCATCGTGTATCGTAAATGCTCTGTGCTTGAGCATGCAAAAATGAACGGAATATTCAGCATTGAATACACCCGTGTGAATATGTCATGACATGGAAATAGGTATTCGCTTGTGCCAGAAGGGTATATGCATGCAAACATCAAAGAATGAGATCGATCGCCGTTAACAATAAATGATAAGCATTTGATAAGGGTGTAAATATTGTAAGATTTGCATGCAACAGCATAGCTAAAGATGATATTGGATGCGCGAAGTGGGCGTGTGCTACAATTATATCATAAAATTCTAGTGCCCATTAATCGACTAGCAGTCGACCACCACATGTCTGACGCGCCATACTTGCTATGAAGCAAATTTGAAATTATTTATTTATCCTCATAATGATTATCAAGATCATCCTAAATTGCCACCAACATCATTATGATATTTTCCCCCATCACCAAATTGTCATCATCATCAAGCGCCTTGTTTGTTTCATCACCGTCTTCTTAATTATTCCTGGCATAATCATCGTAAGTGGACGACTATATCATGTCTCAACAAATTATTTAACAAGCCAACACGCATTTGAGATAGACACGCTTGCTTACTTAAAATATCCCAATTAATAGGTTTTCACGACGGAGATTTAGGAAATGTGCTGTCACTACTAACTATAGAAGAAGAAAACTGTATAAAGCCAATGGCATATTATTGAATTATTTTAATCGTGTCGCATTGCAAATATGGATGCAGAGCGCGTTAGTCAACCCCGTATGTAATATATCAGTGGATGGTAAAACAGTAACCCTCATACATGTACGAAACAACGGGACGATATGTGACCCTAAGAAGGCCTTGTCATACAATACAGTATTCCCACTCCATATTTGGAGATCACAAACACGCACTACTTGTGACGATCAGGCTAAGTACGCTGTACGCATAGGTACGCTAGTGCAGCAGCGCGCAATTTGCCAATTTACCCTAAATAATCCATCAATCCTTGGAACACATTGCAACCTATCACATAATATGGTAGGCTGAGGATTATAATTAATACCACTTGTCGGAAGTTGCTCCTAAAAATAATGCTAGAAAGTGGAACGTTATGATAAGAGGCAGTCGTATCGTCATAATGTTAACTGGCACACTCATCACCATATTTGATGCAGCTTGTGTAGATGAATTAGCAATCATTCTATCAAGTACAGCTGTAAACATGAACGAAATAATTGAATAGTGTTGCTCCGTATATGCACTGCATTCCGGTCCTTGATCTCGCAAATTCAGAACAAAGGAAAAAGCAATAATTATTAACTAGACAAGATGGCTTATAACCTCGCACCAGATGTATTGAAACGTATGTTCTATTTAGATGTGCTTCTCTTTTCTTCATCCCAAATAAGTCTCTCTATTTCTTTGAGAAGCTGATCTGTAGTTCATCACCAACCTTAAATAAGAGCGCTAGTTTTAACAACCGGCGGTGCCTGTAGTTACGAGATTGGCATGCTGTGCTTTGCTTTGTTTATCAAGGATGGATTGAACAATAAAGAGTTATAGATATGACATTCATTAACATATAGTTTACGACTATAAATCAAGGGACGAATGAGGGCACCCTAGCTGACCTGATATGTAAACTGCTGCGCCTTCGTAGTCCGATGATCGATCAGGATGCATTATGCAGCGCAGCAGGTCGTCTATATAAAATTTAAGTTTCTAGAACTAGGCAAAGCGATTTTCCAGTTTGCGATCTAACAATGATTTAGGTGACATGGAAAGATGAATGTGAGTTGTGATATATGATACCATTGACGCCCGCATAGATTAGCAAATTGCATCCCGAAGTACTTTATCATTGTGTGATTGATAGTTAGCCTTATAGGCTTTTACCTCATATCGGCAAATTAAAATTTTCGCACAGTCAAAACATTAAACTTGCAACGTTTGGTAATTCCAAATAACTTGGAAAAAGTACCTTAAGTATGTATGAATGCTTTTAACACACAGATGGATGGTGGTGCTGGTTCCAATTTGTTGGAGTGATTATCATCTTCATTATATTGTGATTAATTGGTTAGTGATAAATTGAAATAACTCCATATAAGACTACCACTACTGATTCGATACAGTAATTTGTCCTCATATTTTGACATAAAGAGCCGGACCCATGAGAATGTGCGCGTGTCCATTTGTGATATTCTGTGATGTTAATTATAAATCACACAAGAAAGACAAAGTCTTGTCAGTAGAATTATGTTTGCGTTGGAGCAAAGACAACCAATTCACCTGCTATCAACCGACAAAGCATGTTAACATACAAGCGGTCAGGATACTTGTACACGTTCTTGCAGAGGCATGTCCCGCTAAAGTTATTTTATTAGTATTCTCTTTTTTATAAGTAATTGGTACCAATTGCATTGCGACTGGCTGATTCACACTTCACCAAGGCCCGTCGAAATGAAATATTTGATCGAGTCACATCAATTACAGAGGGTTATTTACCCTTATCTTGGGCATGAAAGTCATTTGCAACTATGCTTAAATCCTAGTCAAAGCGTTATTACTTGGCTTACTTCTTTCACATAAACTTGATTAAAGATCAGAATGCTTAAACCACCTGAATCCTGCCATTTATGATAATATTGCGCCCGTTGGTTGAGTTATTGATGTTTTCAATATTGCAACGCAATACCTATTTCGGTATTGCTGAATATATGTACAACTTTCTTCGTATGTACATTGATCTATTTGAAACACATTTCATCCAGTAACAACAGCCGAAGTAGAATAAGAAGTGGCCGTTACCAAGGGTGCTAACTTGTGTTAGATTACCAACAAGTATTGGATACATGATATCTCTCGGCATTGTGTTTTCAGCTCTTATATCTCGGAATAAAACAACAGTCGTACTTGTTGGTATATTACTGTAGGCAGGGTCGACTGATTATCGTCTTGGGCTCGTTTATCTGTGCGTTATGTAGCACGGGCGCATTTGGTTTCTCTTTCGTTAATACGAATGTCATATTGTCAATTCCAATATAAAGCATACTACAAATGGACATTGGTTACTATCCAGCCTGAGCTTAGAAAACATAGAAGCTTAAATATGTGAATAAACAACATTGATCCCGAAAAGATATTTAAAATGTAGCAGCAATGCCATCCCAGCAGGCCCGTCTAACAATGCACTGCGTTTGGGATTACCTGGAAAATGAACACCCCTTAATTACCGCATTGACAAACGATATGAGAGGTTTAGGGGTTGTATAAATTGCATATATATAAACGTACATAAAAATATATAGTGGGTTCGTATTTCATAAACTCGCAGAGTTAAATGTAATACCTACCGAATACACTCCCTTGAATTACCTCATTAACCAGCGAGATGAGAAGTTAAGTAGAAATTGCATGTAGAAATTGCATATCATCAAGCGTACTTTGGTTACAGTAAAATATCCATTGTGGGTTCATATTTCATAAACACGCATAGTTAAATGCGTATAGAAAACCCTTGTGTGATCATGCGTCCTGAAAACAAAATGAAGAGGTCTGAATTTGATTAGACGAAGCATTTGTGCTGATTGAAAAGACAGGTATATCATACAATAACATATGTCAGCGGTGGTATTGGCTGATCATTGTTTCCATAAAGCATTTACTAACTGCCATTCGGAAGAATATAGATAATAATAATGTGATATATATGCACACTGACAACGTTTTGTAAGTGTCCAGCCAAGATACGTGTGGGATAAAAGCACCAAAGCACTCCCAGGTATACGCCACACACTTGTGCAGCACTACATTTAGTTTTTTACGAGTTGCACGTAATATACTATGGCCCTAGTATCTGTATTGATAAACCAAAGTGTCAGGTTTATGAATGATGGCAATAGTACTGTTAACGCATACCTTTCGAACAAAATCATTCCTTTAATCATCAACTTATTTCAACCACCTACCACCTGAGTAGCGGCAACTAAAGGTTACCTCTGTGCTCGTATGTACTCAGACAATCCTTCACAGCATCCTATATAATGCAGCCTTGAATCACTTGGACAGATTCAAGCAAATGAATTGTCATATTAGATACTTTGCAATATGTGATTAATCATCTTACTTTTTTTCTATGTAATGGCGTAACATGATGCACATCGTTAAAGAGGTGCAAGGTGCGACACTCACTGACCTGATGCTAAAGTTATTGGCGTTGTTGGTTAGAAGATTAATCAGTATGCAGCGCAGAATGTTCTTTATATGTACTTTAACTCTGCAGAAATACAAGGTGATAGCTTACACGCCCTTACTGTTTTTTCTGACTGATGTGGTCTTTATAACTGATGCTATATAAGAGTCATACCGCTTAGGTTATTCATTGAGTGCACTAGTAATTGTTGACTCAGCCATTGTAAGTAAGTAATGATATATGTTTATGCAAAGAACCTCATGTGGCCACGCATAAATATTGAAATTGAAGTTGGAATTCTGCCTAAGTTATATAGCTAAGCTTTACAAGCAGTAAACAATTCTAAACAAGTAACATTATTGGAGATATATTGGCAATTTAAGCACAGTTTAGCCATAAACAGTTTATGAGCATGGTTTTGCTGGGTTGGACAGATACCATAAACGATAATAAGACTGCATCCTAATGTCAAATCGATACTTTTGCTATTCATAGAGTTTCTATCGAAGAACAATCGTGAATATGGACAGTGTTTTGAATAATGCTATGTTACAAGGATCTTCCATCATCTGTAAGGATACATTTACAAATGCCGTGCCTAGTTTAGTCACCTGTCACCTGTGTCCTAACACGGAAGAAGGGCATAAACAAGAGTGCGTTGTAATTTTACGATAGAAGTGTGCGGCTGTTTAAGATTATATACGACACTCAGCGTCTCTGTGAACTTCCATATCTCTCACGAGCACACAACCACATACACATCTCTGTCGGTACAAAATAATGTAATGGCTTTGTATGAATTTTAGCGATGAATACTTGCAGCGGTTGGACAGGATTTTCACTAGCAGGGATCATACTACTACGTCGGCTGTTTGGCAATAATTCAAGGCAATTTTGTATCAGGTCCGCCGCAGATATCTTGTGTTTTTGCATAGATAACCGCTTGTTGGCTTTTATAGCATTACTATCCACGTGGCTCAGTGTTATTCTTTGAATTCATATTATGTTCACATTTTACCTTGTACAGAATATTGACAAATTAGTCGTTAACGATACATTAGGTTTACCAATTTATTTTATCGTGAGAACCGTAGGTTAGAGAGAGGGTATCACCACAGAAACGTCGCATGATATGCATCTGTGCATGTTTACACAACTTGGTTACCTGACATTAAGTTCGATGACCTCTATTGCTAGTATGAGAATACAAAATAAGCCATTGTGGTGCTTTGAAGTAAATTAGCAAAAAATATATCAATAAAACTCTACAATCGATTGATGGCGCATGGGAAGGTTAAGCAAATCCAAAGTTGGCCACTGATTTTCTCCATTTTGCCGTCAGAGGTATTTCCTTTGAGAGGAAATTGACAACCTGCCATTCGCGTAACCTGACTTTCTTGTTCTGACAGTTGGCGTGATAAGCGGTAATCCGAAAAAAGACCTCTACATAGAAAGCAGCTTCGTGTCTATCAAACTATAATTGTGGGGCGTTTCATCTGTATTCAAGCATTGTGCGCACATAACAAATAAAACTATTAAGTTGCAAACTGATTATATCTGTGACATTGAAGACTGTCATAGTCTATGTGTTCATGTTGAATCTAATTACGCTGTTTAAGCGGAAACTGAAATTGCGGGAGCAGCATGGTGACGCAATTAAATGTTGATCAGATGGATATCTATGGCAAGTCTAAAACACATAAGAACCACTTTCAACACTACATTTCATTACATGACATATTTTAATCAATAAAAAATATTGAAAAGGCATTAGCCAGTCCCCGTGGAGTAGTGGTTTACTGCATTGCTTTTTCGAACAACAGGCTGCGGGCTTGATCCTCAGGTGCGACAACCTGACTGGCTACTCGAGAATTTGAAAATCACGTAAAACGGGGGTCCCATCTCTCAAAAGGGGATGTTAAAGATCCTTTGAGGACGACGAGCTGCCTGGCAATGACAACCCTCAGAGGTACACTCACTGCTAATTGTACATAGTCTAAGTTGCTAAACGACTATAATTAGAACAAACAAACAAACAAATAAAAATAGCATTCATGAGAACAATCAGTCATTTTAGTTGCCCGATCATTGTCGGATTGCGAGCTAATTAACCGTATGGATGATAGCAGTTCGATCTTACAAGCACGGGCTGTCTCTGATACTAAGTGTCATTAATACGGAATACGCCAATACCTAGACGATAAGGAAGCAGCTGCCTGATTTTCGATAATGTATAGCAGAGTAAGAGTGACAAATGGCGGGTCGCTGCCACATAGATTTACTTTCTTAATTGGTTGACATAAATTTACAAATCCTCTATGGTAATTGACCTTTAGATATCCCAACTTGTACTATCAAGCCAAATCGTTCCATAACCTTATATCGATCAATGTCACAGCCTGAACGATGGGGGCTTAACGCAAATTGCCTGATGTAGCTCTCAATAGTAGTTTGGTAAACCAATCGTGCTTCATGTCAAATGCAGAAGCATTTTATATTTACTTCCAAGCGGAATGTATGTAGGGATAGCTGGTGAAGATACTATGCAAAAAGTAAAATTCAAGCATTTGTGAATATTCTCGCAAACTTTTCATAGCTTGTCACCCATCATGTTCAAAATATACTCTTAAGAGGCAGAGACTAGTACCATGGTCATTGGAACCCTGGCTGTTATTTAACTGCAGCCTTCTATTTATCACAGCATGAACGATAGAGGCAAATTACCACATGTAGCTCTCGTAAGTAGATTGTTTAAGCAAGATTTTCAGGTCAAATGCATACGCACGTTACATTTACTTCCATGCGGAAAATATATAGGAATAGCTGGTGTAGATAATAAGAAAAAATCAAAATTAAATAGCTCGTAAACATTCTTGTGAATTTATCATAGATGTAATAGCACATGACAATTTGTTAAAGCATGGAGTATATTTACGTCTAATTTGCTACAATTTAATGCACGTTTGTGTTTGTGCAACACCTGTGATAGGCTTATGCATGTAAATGTCACGAAATGAATACAATTGCAAATTGTGGTATCAGTATTAATAAATATCTTATCACATTAGCATGCGGTAAGGTGGTTATTGAAATGTGCGTATCCATGAAGTCATGCATACAGAAAAACTAAGGATGACTACAAAAACACAAAAAGTGTAATTGCAATTTCGACCTTGTCATATTCAACACGCTTGCTGGGATTCTTTTATTAAAGCCAGTCTTACTGACGGCTTAATATAGCAGATAATGCGAAATAATTTGGTGGGGTGTGGGCTTTGTAATTTAATCAATTCTTCTATCCAGGAGGATAGGACATGCTGAGCGGTCTTGTTGATGTGGGTCAAATAATCGTCGTGAAATCAAAGAGATACGCTACGGCTTCAGGGATCACTCTAACTGGCCCATATCAAATGTGGTGAAAAACATCCCAAATGACCAGGTGCTTAAAAGAAAGACGTAATGACAGACTAAGCGCTTCATCCAGGATAACTATGTGAAGATAATTTGAGGGAAAATAACTCGCTCCCTTCCCCCATCTACATTAGCGTTGTCAAGTACCGGGGGAAACTTAGTAGAGTTAACCCACGGCAGATATCTGCACCCTTATCTCAACCATCCATATATTCGGGGATAGTTTTGGCTTGAGGATTCGCCTGATTATGAGATTGTCATTACATGGCAGATTTTATAAGGAAACACAATCGGACGATTTGGATTCAGGTGTTTTTCCCCCTCATACCACAACGTGACAATTGGATATCTAACACAAATTATTTGTCTGTAATGTGCAACTTAACATCTTTTTCCAGCTCATTCTGTCTACATTGCATCCGGCCACGAACATTTCTTTGACAGAACTTTATCCAAAATCACATCAGGAGTCACACATATGTATCAATGCATGATGGAAATATATCATAAAACGGTTGCGTAACCATCTTTTAAAAACAAGTTTGCAAAGCACTGCTGGTTTACGGGTTACAACGCATGCAACGATTTACCTGCATGAAGCGCCATAAACTTGTCATTCCAAACATGTTAATTTGTGACAATTCGGCAATAAAGGTCAAATTGTCTGGCGCCCAACGTAATCTTGGCGCTTAGCATGCCATATTAATGAGGCCATAGTGTGTATCTAATGGACGGTGCAAATATTAGTCGACTTAATATATTACAAAGGTACTTAATTGGGTTTTTTTCAAGCGTAAAGGGCTCTGAAGTCAACTGTGAGGAGGCTAAATATGTTGCCTGGCCACCATGCAGCCGCTTAGTCGTAGATGTGATCCTTTGCATTGATTCTTTTGATATAAGCTCAGTAGTCTACTATGTTCTGTATTTACAACGTACCCTGATGCAAACACACTCTGTTTGGCATATCAAGTGCTATACCAAAAGCAAATATTGCAATATATATTGAACTGGTATATCATCCGAAGCATGTGAACGATGTAAACTACTCATTGATGATTAGTCTATCTGTCAGTTGTTTGGCATATCAAGATGGTACACCATATAAGCTAAGGGGACCACCGTACCTTACAGGTAATAGGTATTGTTTGCGTCATGTTACTCAATGATCTTCAATAGTGTCATTTGATCGGATGTCATGCCCTCTGACATTAGATAACCCGCAATTATGAACCTGTTATTGTCAGAGGAGAGGAGTTGTGGAAGCATTAGAATGTAAGGTGCGTCGCATGTGTAGGTCAGTATTGTTGGTGCTGTCACCGCATCACCTGTAATTCAATGCGTTGTTTTAGCAGCAAGGCACCAACAAAGTCTGAAATGGCCAGAAGTCTGAAGCGGATATTTAAAAACGCATGCTTTTCCCATGTCATCTTTACCTATCATCTCCAACTAACGATAAATTTCGACTTGGAAGAGAAAGTATTATGGTTTAAAAATATTTTACAAAAAGAGATACACATAGGCAATGTGCGTTAAGCATCCCACACAATATGCTCACATCGTTCACAATGAGACATTGATTGATAGAGGGTTTGGGGACACTCTGACGTGATGGGATATTTAGTGGTCCATTAGAATTGATGTACAGCACATTTATGTCAAACAATTTGGAAAGACAATCCGCGGGGCAGCGACCCGCCATTTGTCACATAAGCTATATTATTTATTATCTGAGTCAGCCTCCCCAAGTCTAACCTGCAGAGCAGGGACAAGCACGTGAAGCAACAATCTTGCCAGTGGAATGGTACACTACGATGAACTTACTTTCGACGTCCATAGTCAAACCTGTCAACTAGGTAATATATCTAGATCAACACAACACGCTGGACTTCCTAAATGAATCGTTCTTCCATATAATCGACGGAATCTCCGCGCGTTGAGTTGACACTTCAAGCGCATCGCAAAGCCTGAAGTTGTCGTTGCTTGTCTGGGCTTTAACTGTTCAAACAGTTAACTATGCATTGTGTACTTACTTCGCGTTGTTTGAGCTTCCTCGGGCTGGTTGTTTGGTTCGTTATCACATATTATGTCATATTGCCTGGCGCTGTTGAACTTTTTGTGCCTGACACTTCATAGTCTTGCAGCATGTTGCGATCCAATATGCGTCATTTCTGGTGTACCCGTCCATTGTTCCCCATCCATTGTTATATAAGCCGCATATATTTGAATCTCCAACCATGGCTTATTTTGGTGAATTATGCATTTAATTATTGCAACAATTACTTATTACCTAACAGCTATGTGGATGTTGATGATCTGTGCATGCTGTTTTTGTTCCGAACCGCTAACAATTATTTTCAAAGAGAGCATGCATACACCACTGCATATAATCTGCTGAAATCATTACGATGCATAGATATGGCCTGGCTCTGTTGATCAAAAATGTGTTGCGCCGCCTGACGTCACACAGCCTTGTAGCATGTTGCATTGCAAACCCCCTCCTTTCTGTTGTACCTATTTACAGTTCCCCGTCCATCGTTATGTTAGCCGCATACATTTCACTCTCCCATCTTGGCTTATTTTAGTAAATTATGCATTTGATCATAACATCTCTTATTTATGTCCTTACAGCTAAATGAGGTATTTTAAGTCTACTAATTATTGCACTTTTTATTGGACACACACTATGGTCCAATCATTGAGGCAATGCTCAGCGCTAAGTGTGTTTTGGTCGCCAGATGATGTATAGCCGAATGATCACAACCATCATGAATGTCAAGGCTAAGTGATTCACGTCATGAATTCATCCAACCTGGATAGTTTAATATTGAAGGCTTAGATTTAAAGCATGTAAATGTGATTTCATCTAAGAAAGCAAACTCTTAATTCCACTCATGATAGAATTTGACAAGACATTTCATTACAAATCATGGATGACTTGGTATCAAATTAGACCTATCATGATTTTATTCGAATGATTTACGATGTGCTTGCTTGTATGATGACAATTGCTATTAACGGTAGATCGTACCATTTCAAAAGCAATATCACCCAAGAAACCCATTCAACAAAATGTTCAATAACAGTACAATTGATGATATATACTTAGCCAGCAGATATATAAATGTTTAGGTTACATGACATATAAAAATGCATCTGTAACATTGATTTATGCCTCAATCATCTCTTAATCAACTGCATGTCTAGAACGATTGTAGAAGTCTCATGATAAAAAAATGTAGAGGTATTTTCAGCGATTGTTTAAAAATTTGCACCTTCATCTTACCATAAGCCCTAAATATTTCCATTGTTTAACATACTGCAATTGCATATCATTCAACGATACTATAAGACGGAACAGTTTGCGAGTATTTGGTTGAGTCACAATGCAAACAGATTTCGATGGATTGAACACTATGTCATGTTGAGCTCCAAATCTAGAACAAAGGTCGAGAAGTTTGTGCAGTCCATTTGCACTTGGCGACATCAGACATAGATCGTTCGAATAGAATACATGGATGATAGAAATATCATTAATATAACACCCGGTGCAGGATTTCAACAACAGACCTGCAAGATCATCGACATACATATTAAATAATTTAGGGGATAAAATTCCACCTAGTCGAACGCCATTAGATACAGTAAAATATATTTAGCTATTCACCATCCCACTTAACACAGATTGACTGTTTCTGATACCAAAACGTTAAAATTCTGACTAAAACCAATGGCATGACACGGTTGATGAGCTTTTTAAACAGCAACCAATAATAAAAGGCCTTTGACGCATCTTAAATACATGTATAGCCAGGGCTTCCAAGATCTTTATAGTATTGTATTATGCTCTTGGCAGTATAAATGCATAAATCCGTTGAGTGACCGGCCTTAAAGCCAAATTGATTGTCGTAGGTAGTAAGATACTCGTCTGCGATATCGAGTAGCACTAATTCGAATAGTTTTGAACAAGATGTGACGAGAACAATGGGCAGGTAGTTATTTGAATCGCTAGTATCCCCATTCTTATTTTTGATTATTGGTATAATAGCAGACGTCATGAAAGAAACTGGAAGATACCCATGCTTTAAAAAACATGAGAACAGCAGTGACACATAAACACATATGCTCTCGTCAGCATTAATAAAATGTTCAGCGGCAATACCATCTACCCCGCCAGATTTTCCTCGTTTAAGCGTCCGTAATGCTCGACGAATGTGAGCAGAGGATATAACAACGCTAATGGTGTCAGTATTACATTTCCTTAACCTCGACCTTCTCCCGACACTCGCTTGCACTGATGAGGAGTTTGGAATAATGATCGCGCCATAGGTCGGCGATGTTTTCAGCCCCGGTACAGCCGTTAACTACTGATGCCAGTGGTATCGACCGATTTTGGGCGCGTTTCATTCCTTCGCAAAACGAGGCAGTATACTACCTTCGTCCAATGAGTTTGCCACGGCATATGCACGAGAAGACATCTCCTGGTATTTACATTGACGAGAGAGTATTTAAAGTTAATGCGCTAACTATATATACATCCGCCTCGCCTACGTATGCAGGTCTTTAACGTAGTCATTAAATCAAGGGACGATATTTAATATATCTCGCAATACAAACGATCTATATATATATATTTATATATATATATATATAAGATATATATCTATAGCATATATATATATATATATATATACATATATATATATATAGATATCATATATATAAATTGATCTCTAAGAGGGGGGGGGGGGGGTAGATTTGGTGGTCTTTAACGAAACAGCGCGACAGGACGTAGCCACGATATGGATAGATATATATATTTATATATATTTATATATATATCTATTATTATATATATTATATCATATCTATTTATCCATATATATATATCTATATATATATATATTTATATAACATATGCATATATATATATATATATATATTATATAATATATATGATATATATATATATATTCATATCTATATATATATATATATATACATATATATATATATATATATATATATATATCATATATATATTAGCTATAATATATATATATATAATTCAATGTTGTGATAAATATATGATATATAGCTATCATTTATATAATTATTATGCGGCATAAATTGAATATATAATTGAAATATATATATATATATATATATATTTATATATATATATAGTTCGCGTATATTTAGGGAATATATATATATATCCATCATTTAAAATATAATATTATTATAGATGTGATCACTATGATATATATATATATATATATTTCGGTAATAAAATTTGAAAAAATCATTAATATCTTCCTGTCGCTGTCACAGTTTTGTGGCGTATGGTCTGTTTTTTTTGTAATCGTAAATGCAATTTGTTATTGGAACATTAACATGATAGGGTACGCACCTACTTTACAAAACCACTTGACGGTCCTTAGACAATGACCACGAAAGTCAAATTACGAATTAGTGCAAGAAGGCGGGATCTATATTGACTTTATCTCTCTAATTCGTGGATCTATATATATTTAATATATATATATATATAGATCTCTCTCTTCCTCCCTCTCTCTCTCTCTGTTCTCTCTCTCTCCTCCTCTCTGTCTCCCCCTCTCTCCCTCTGTCTCTCTCTCTTTCTTTCTCTCCTCTCTCTCCTTCTATGTCCCCTCCCTATCTCTGTATATCTATCTCTCTAATATAATATATATATATATATATTCTATATGTGCGCCAATAGCAATGCTATTCATGCGTCGTCTGTTTAAGACTAAATGCAATGGTTATAATCAGCCTTTCAAACCAACGCCAGCGTGATCAAATTACGAATTAGTGCAAGTCGGTTTTTCTGTTAGATGCCTCTGCAGCATTACTGTCTTGTTAAAAAAAAATCAATTAAATAAGTATTGCTCTTCACGAATGTGACGTGTATTTGACTTGTTGTCTTTTCCATTCAGGAACTGACTGGATGATATCCGCTGACGTCAGTTATCCCTGTTGAGGGCTTATAACAGTACGCGCTGACCTGTGCTGCCAATGCTGTGACCTCCACATCGTGCCCATAGGCAGCAACAAAAGCGAGCCTTTTGAAAATGATGTATTACATTGAGCCTTCCACATAGATCAATGTGTGTTGATTGATTGCAAGGAAACATAACGAAAACCATCAGGTATACAACTCTTTCGGACGTAAGGGTTTTGCAACGAATAAAGTCAATCAATCTTCCAATTTCGTTAAATCCTCGGTTTGTGATTTATACATTGCTTAGAGACGATCATGTAACTAACCAATTTTTTTATGCACGTTTTTTATTATTACTGACCTTATTATATCGGTCCGGGCAGCACAAACTTTGTTAAACGCTGAAGTGGCCCGTTTGCATTATGTTGCTGATCAAGCGTTAAGACCATTTTAACAGGTTAAAACTACCATATCAAATTGAATTGTCTAGTTCCTACTTTGAAATCTCACCCACACCCCAATAGTAATATTTTATGCAGGACGTTTCCCATCACCTACCACAGTGATATTAAACATACCTGTTGACAAAAGGTAGATTCTTAAGTTACGTTTAGCCTTTTTGTACGCACAAAGTGTCCTTAGGATTGTTACCATAAATCGTGAATACACGCCAGGTCAGAACATAATCGTTTAATAGCTATCGAAACATCCGCGGTAAATCTGTGTATGCCTAACAAATCCATCTGTCCACTATGAACGATTTCTTATTATTCATTTTATGAAGCCTCAGTAGCACACACACACACACACACACACACACACACACACACACACACACACACACACACACACACACACACACACACACACACACACACACACACACACACACACACACACACACACACACACACACACACACACACACACACACACACACACACACACATACCTGTGTAAGGTGCCAACCGAGGACTGCAATTTTGCTATTCAAACGAGGACAATTTATAATGGCCGTTATTGAACATGACAATGACGGATATTCATCTGAATATAATATGTGATTTAGTTAGGCGACTAAAAACTTCATTAATACTAGTAATTAATTGAGAGAAATTTCCTATCAAACCGAGGACACGCACATCATATTGTTCACACTATCTAACCGAGGACACGCATATCACATGTTTTACACTATCTAACCGAGGACACGCGTATCATGTTTTACACTATCTAACCGATGACACGCGTATCATATGTTTTACACTATCCAACCGAGGACACGCGTATCATGTTTTACACTATCTAACCGAGGACACGCACATCATATGTTTTACACTATCTAACCGAGGACACGCATATCATATGTTTTACACTATCTAACCGAAGACACGCACATCATATGTTTTACACTATCCAACCGAGGACACGCATATCATATGTTTTACACTATCTAACCGAGGACACGCACATCATATGTTTTACACTATCCAACCGAGGACACGCATATCATATGTTTTACACTATCTAACCGAGGACACGCACATCATATGTTTGAATCTATCTAACTGAGGACACACACGTTGCATGCTTTACTCGATCTAACCGAGGACACGCACGTCATGTTTTACTCTATGTAACCGACGACACCTACGTTGCATACTTTACTCGATCTTACCGAGGATAGATGATAAAGACTGGCAGACAACTTTCTATACTTGAAGGGTTTGAAGATTTTCTCTTAACGAAGAAATGGGAATGCTTTGCGTATTGCCTCTCCATGCTTTAATCTATCCTCTAAATAGCCACACCCTACACCGTGGATACTAGCCAGCGCCATTATACAACTAAAGCAACAAATGCAAACCACCTGCAAATGAAATAATCTATTCTCTATGTATATTCCGCGCATATTCAAATTAACAGTATAAAGCAAATATCACCCTTTTGCATTGGTTCTAATCACCAGGGTATTGACTTTTACTCTCTTATTGACTGATTATTGAAATTGCAAACATTTGCCCCTTGTTGTACGCTCTTAATACACCCGATGCTTAAGAATTTTGTTGGTGTCTTACTAAAGCGTTACGTTGTGTTACAAACCGAAGTTAACCCCAAACCTAGATCAAGATATAATTAAGAGAAGAAAGGGTAGAGGTGAAGGAATAATCAAGATAAGAAATGGGAATGTGTAGATGAGCTGATGCAAACATAGTCTTCTACAGAGCTGTTTTGTGGTCCTACTTCAAGCGAAAACCGAATCACCACTCACACAACAGCTGTAGTTTATAGGGAAACAACCATAGGATGTGCGTCATTTTGAACCGGAATGGACCTCGAGCAAAGTTCCCTCAAGAGAGCTAGTTGATTGAACCCATGCACCAAAAATAGCCGTATAAACGATGTGATTCAGGCCATAGAAAACGACTTGTGACCCCAAGATTTTAAGTTTTGCTTTGACGTTTTGCTCGTTTGAGATTGAGGTCGGTGATGACTAGACTCTGTTCTGACGATATCAACATAGCAACAATTACCGATCAGCGTTTACTTCTTCTCATGCTGTGAATGTACATAGCTGCATAAGCTTATATAAAGATACACACATATATGTATGCATTTGTATGTGAGTAAAAGGTTATTATCTCTAGTATATTGTCGATTAGCAATGTAGTTGACACCTTTCATTGTGATTTGACAATTTTATTAGCCTTACTTGACAATACTCATTTATTGACAGACACATTGTACACAAATGGGCTCTTATAAAAATGCGCATGTGTAAAATCTATTATTATATATCCCGCATCATACATCCCGTTAATGTCTTGAAATGAAGTTACTAGCAGCACTTGATCAAATCCATTTATTATAAACCATCAGATTCGACAAGAATGAGACAATGTAAAGTTCATTGCATTGCACAGTCGCAGAAATACGTCCCAGAGACAACTATATAAGAGTCGTTCTTTTACTAGTTAACCTTACTTAGCATCAAACACATATCACTCATGTTATACAATAGACTGACATATCGCACCCTGTATTTTGGAGTCATTTCACCCTTATCGGTATTCTTAAATTTGCTGATATAAGATACCAAAAATATGTTATCTAAGACACAAAGACAACTGACAAACAGTAAAGAAAAGTTATCTTGACAACGACAAATGCTTGTTTCAATTTGGGTAACATTTATAGTTGGATGATGTGCCTTCTTACAGATGTAGAGGATTTTTCAAAGACATTCTGTTGCGGCAAAAATCTTTCAAATTTTTCCAACCTCGACTTTGCAGGGCCGGCTCCTTTCTAATGCATTCGTCGATCAACAATTTTCCCGGTACTTTCTTTGACACACACACACACACACACACACACACACACACACACACACACACACACACACACACACACACACACACACACACACACACACACACACACACACACACACACACACACACACACACACACACACACACACACACACACACACACACACACACACGCACACACACGCACACACACACGACATACTCACACACACACACTCGAGTGCGAACGCATTCAGTGGTATGATGGCCTGACTTAGTTCCAGTTTAGAAGCAGTTAATGTGGGACCGCCAGTAGATTTGACATTACTAAACATGAGCGTTGCACCATGCCCAATGTTAGTTGTGATGTATTTCTGTAAATGAAAGCCAAGAGCTGTATACAAATATGTACCCTAACTGTTCCGTGTCTTAATATTTCTCTTTCCGAACTCCACTGTGTAAACGAGATATTTTGTGTCCCATTTGTTTCTGATAATGGAACTTTTAATACGGGAATATTGCTTGCCGCACAGGCATGCATTTGCTAGCGACATTAGTTACTTTTGGGACTTCACCAGTCTGACAGATATGATTCATAGTAATTCCAGTTGTATCGCACGAAACAAAAGAAGTAATTGCTTTTGCGCCAGCACAAAAGCTCGAATAAATCACCTAACAAACTTCATTGCATATTGGATGGTGCCATTCTCTATGGCAAGGAATAATGAACGCGGCAACATTACAAACCATCAACAATATTGCCAAAATATTAGAAAGCACCGTTGACCAAAGAACAGTGGCACAATCGGAAATGGTTGACAATGATGTCAATATTTATAATATCTGATGGGGTTTACCTGTGAACTTGAAAGTCCGTACAGGATGTTTAGGTAATTTTGCAACACCCATCCAACCTGGTACTTATATATACAAATTATGAGTACGTGTCCGCACCGGCTATTATATATACAAAAAGAGATTGTGATAGATGGCATAAAATGTCAATCAACTGAAAAGAACGGATATAATACCATACATGCAGCGATATATTCCTACTTTCAAACAAATAGCGTATATTCCACAGATACTGTTCATATATTAAGGGCAGTCATAATAGGCCATGCGCCATTCAATTAAATAAATAAGTTCCAAAACATATTACTTAAAAGAAACTTGTAACAATGTGAGACAAATTTAAAACGTAAATCAGAGCCCACAAAATACCTTGGCCGTTTCTCGAACAGCATTTTTTAAATAAACCGGCAACTGACCGCATTTACCTATAAATCAGACCACACTGCATCGGCTCATTCGTGCAATGTTATTGAACCTCAACTGCAAAATATATTGCGATCAAGGCATTAGATATTTAATCGATCATGAAATATAGCAGTAAAATTTGATATGCAATTGATTAATATTATTTCTACCTAGAATGGGTCCACTAATTCAGAAAATAAAGGATTATAAACAAAGCTTGGTGGTAGTATTCTGCCTATTAATCGATTTCTAAATATACAAATGGTAAGAGCGGTGCTTGCTCAAACCACCCAGTAAATGATTAGGACCCCAACAGGACCTCTACAACTTCAATAAATTACAATCAATTATAAAATAAAAGAAATAGCAATGATAGAGTAACAGTTGTTTTCGTCCGAACTGTAAATGTGCCAAGGTATGGTACATTTGTCACTATAACTAAACAAAATAAGAATAATGCAGCGTAGCTAAACTATTTGTTGCTAATTGAATATTTCTGTACTGATTGCATTTGCATCGCCAACATACGCGCATTTTACTCAGTAACAACAAAATGTATTAAAGTGTGGAAGACGATAAATAATCCGTTATAAATAGCATTGGATCCTAATAGAGCGATAGTAATGGAGCCGCATGCGGAAGATTAATGAGAAACCATTCACCAACCCCTTGACTGAGTGGATCAGGTAGTACAAATAGTTAACCATAACATTATGTAAAACCAGAGCCTTAGTATGCTGCGTGCGAATGGAATCTTTCCAAAAAGTCAAATGCTATCGTTCGCAACTCTTTTGATTCGAGAAGACGTTTTATTGAAAGTCATTTATTATTTTATATTATCAAAGCAGACTAGTCATTTTTACGATATATTACGATGTATTATATACGGTATGTTCGCTGTTATATTCATTCATATTCATTGCTATCATCGCGTATCGTAAATACACTGTGCTTGAGCATGCAACAAGAGAACGGAATGTTGGGCATTGATTACACACGTGTGAATATCTTTTAACATGAAGTTGGTCGCAGCAATAAATGATAAGCATTTCACAAGGCTGTAAATAAGGTGTGTTGACTGCAGTCATTTCAGGAAATTCTAGTGCCCATTAACCAACTAGCAGTAGACTACCACAAGGCTGACGCCGCCTACTTGTTCTCAGGCATATTTGAAATTTTTGTATGTATCCTAATAATGATTACCGCGTTCATCCGGAATTGCCACCGTTATCATTATCATATTTTTCCCTATGACCAATAATGTCATCATCATCAAGCGCCTCGTTCGCTTTGTCACCATTTTCTTAATTATTCATGTCATAATCAGCATCAGCGTAAGTGGACTATTGAATTATGCATCTACAAATTATTTTACAAGCCCACACTCAAGAGTTATGCGCATCACAATAAGTGATGCAGCTTGTACAGATGGGCTAGCAATCGTTCTATCAAACACATATTAGTACGTTGCAACTTAAAAGTGACGGCTCCGTGTATGTACTGTATTCCGGTTCTTGTACGGGTAAATTCTGAACAAAGGGAAAGGCAATCATTTATAATCTAAATACGACATTCAGTAACATATAATTTATGACAATAAATCGAAAGGAGTATATCTATCGGGTCACCCATCATTCCTGTAAACACCCCCCCTCCCCACTCTCGATTGCCGTTTACACTATCGGCAAAGTTAGCAAATGGTCCCAGGCCTTTGTTAGCATCAGAATAATGATGCGTATGCACATGAGGGGACCATAAAAACTCTGACCACAAAACATGGCACCTAAGCCTGTGGATTCGCAATGTTAGAAAGTTATATACACCAGCAAAACAGCTCAGCAGGATATCGAATGTCGCCAAAGCGTTCATCAAGCAAAGTTTTCATCCGTTGCTCAAAGTCCTGCAGAGGGTCAATATATTCCCGTCATGTAACAAGCCGTTATAATGGGTGCCTCTTGTTTGCCATAAAGCATTTACTTGCTGCCATTCGGAACAACATTACGAATAATAATGTCTTATATATGCACTCTGACAGCGTTTTGCAAATGTCCTGGCCAGACGCATGCGGTATTCCATAAGATACGACTGTAGCACTATGACAAAACGATATATGATCAGAGTATCAGAGAAAACTGCATACAAGCGCATTGACATGTACATAATGATATAAAATCAATCCGAGACTCCCGCAAATACAAAGCAATATCAAGCAATTCTTCTTATTGTTTTTGTAGAGGTGCAAATATTCTCTGTCCTCGATATATATATATTGCACATTTCGCCAACAATTATTTCCGTAGGATGTTTATGCCTTTGAAAAAGCCACAGCAGATACCACTTGTCCTTAATGCAATATGCAATAGTCGGTCGATGCAATTTCATTGATAACATCATGTCTTCGGTCAGCTACATGCAGAGTCAACGAAAAAACGTATATATTTTGCGTCAGTCAATCAACACAGACAGTAAAATCATCATAATTTTGTATCTATCTAATGCAGTAACAGGATGCACATCGTAAAGCAGGGGCAAGGTGCGATACCCACTGACCTGTTACGTCAAGTTTGTGCGCGTTGTTGGTTTGCATATAAATCGGTATGCAGCTCAGCATGTCCTTTAAATGTACTTTAACTCTCCAGCAATACAAGATGAAAGGTTATACGCCCTTACTAGTTTTTCTGACTGATGTGTTATTTATAACAGATGCGATATTGCAATATAGCAGTCATACCGCTTATTGAGTGCATTAGTAATGGTCGACTTTGCAGCCTTTCTTAAGTTGCTAGTAAGTAATGATCAATGCTTATGCAAAATATATCATGTGTCCACGCATAAAAATTGAAATTGAAGCATGAACTAAATTATATAGCTAAGCTGCCCAAGCAGCGAACAGTTCTAAACAAGTTTCAATATTGGAAATGTATATAAAATATAAAACACAGTTAAGACATAAACAGCTTACGACCATGTTTTTGTTAAGTTGGACAGTCATACTGTAAACAATTATTCATCTGTATTCTTATTTCAATTCGATACTTTTGTAGTTGATATAGTTTTAATCTGAAAGCAATCGTGAATGTAGAAAGTGTCTGAATATTGCTTTATCAGTATCCTCCATCACATGTGCGGTTGAATTTACAAGACCAAGAGGGGTCAGGCAGCGCAAACTTACGGTTCAACAACGCCATGCAATATAGATGTGATAGCAAGCCAATCAAACAACCACAGGAAGCTCGGACCTCGCAAAGTATGCGCATAATCACAACTAAAACTCACAGCTTGATCTGTCAGGTGTTTATGTCATTACAAACAATAGAAAATTCAGCCTTAAACATACATCGGGACTCTACTAAGCAGGAATTGTGATGAGACCCTACTCTACCAGCAACGATTTCATTGATTACAATGAAGAGGGAGCCAAGCGCGTTGTGATCATCCAAGGTCGATTATTCGTCCTATGGTCCCTATCCACTAGTGAGTAGATCAACTGTTAGATATTTGCCAATAATTGTTTCTCTGGTGAGCAGGTGTGAGCTGCAAACGCTGACTTAGATAATAAAAAAAATTGAAAAGTGACTTCTGGCGGGTCGCTACCACATACATTTTTGATCCTAATTGACCCAAATTGTACTATCAAGACAAATCGTCCAAAAACCTTCTATCTATCAATGTCATAGCATGAACGGCAGGGGATTAACGCAAATTACCTGATGTAACTCTCTATAGTACATTGTTAAACCAATCGTTTTTCAAATCAAATGCATCCGCACTTCACGTTAACTTCCACGCGGAAAATATATCGGGATAGCTGAGGAAGACAATGGGGGTGGTGGGGAATGAAAGCATTTGTAAATATTTTCGTGGATTTGTCATAGCTGTTATCGAAAATAACAATTTGTCTAAACATGGGGTATATTTCCATCTTGCTTTGCTACAATATTTTGTACTTTGGGTTTGTGCCAAGCGCATGCATGTAAATGTCACGAAATTAATGTAATTGCAATTTATGGTCTCAGTATAAGTGCAAACAACTGCCCTCATCGCATCTGCTTAACAAATATTTCGATAAACAATTCAATCCAAGAACTGAGAATACATCAAACTGTAAGATGAATAGGAAACCTCTAATTAATGACGATTATGTCCTTGGTAAGACCTCAATACATTGCAAACATTTATACACCACACCTTAGCGGAGACCTAGACGGATGCTTAACCCTTTAAAAACAAGTTCGCAGAGCACTGCCAGTTTATGGGTTTGCGATTATTTATGAAGTAACCGACTCAAATTGCAACCCTTGGTACAATGCATGCAAGGTTTTATCATGCATAATGCATCGTTCAACTTTTCAATCAGACATTCCTTTACTTGTGACAATTCGGCTATACAGGATATATCATCTAGCGACCGAAGTACGCTTGCCGCTGAGCATGCCTTGTGTATCCAATAAAAAGTGCAAAGATTAGTCGACTTAAAATGTACTTTAACGTTTGTGTCGGTCGTAAAGGGCTCTGAAGTAAACTTACAGGACGCTGAATATATTGCCTGGCCAAGATATGGCCGTTTAGTTGCAGAAGTGACTCTTTGCAACGATTCTGTTGATATAAGAACAGTAGCGTAATATGCACTGTATAGACAACGTACTCCGAAACAAACAAACTCCGCTTGGCCTATATAATGCTATGCCAGATTATTGCAATATGTATAGAATTGGTATATCATCAGAACCATTTATAGGCTGTTAAGTAATACATGTAGATAAGGCTGTTTGTCGGCTATTTGGCATATCAGCAGACTTCACTGTATAAGGTAAGTGGACAACTGAACCCTTAAAGGAGTAAAATGTAATAGCTATCATGTCGAGTTCTAAGAGGAAGGGATGGAAGAGGGAGGAATTAGGCGGGGTCGGAAGCTTGAGGTCAAGTATATAATATCTTGAATCGGCCGTTTGTGGTTCATTACTTCATCCACTATGGACATGTAAAACGAGAGGATATTTGATACATATGTCAATAATTAATGTTTTGTTGTAAAATCGAATCTAGAATGCGCTAAGTTAGCAAAGCGTACGGCATTAATTTGTGAAAAGCCAGCAAAGCATAAAATATCATGTAAAATAACGACCTCTATTCTCGATTTAAAATGATGCATTTTGATCACATGACATCAAGTGTCTGATGTGATGATTTGATTGCTGTAAACCCTCTTAGCGACAAATGAATTATATATATTAATTTACAGAGTGGTCTGAGTTTTCGGACGGCTGGTTTCTAACTATCGATGTAATTTCATTGACCTGATATAAGCTTAAATCACTCATATTGAGCACACACAAGTACATTCTCCATTACTCATCCGTTCACAATCCAATAAATTATTGCTTTTTTTACATGATGTCGTTCTATTTTGTGTTATTGGAAAAAATAAAGCATAGCAAGTGACTAAGGGTGCCATACACTAGTCCATGCAATACTCAATGTGTTTTTATAGTAGTATGATAGTATAGTAGAAAATGTTTACATGCGTTTAAATTTTGATTGTTTCTTATCATCTACAAAAGCTATTCTTATATATTTTCCGCATGAAAGTAAATGTAAAGGGTGTCTGTATTTTACTTAGAAAACGATTGGTTAAACAATAAAAAAACGAGAGCTATATCAGATAATACATGCATTTGGTGGGCGGCTTAATCAGTTGATCACTCCATCCTCGATCGTATGAATTACATATCATGCAGCTAGTTAGATTTGCTATTACGTTCACAATGTAAACGTAACGTAAGCATTAACGATATGAGCATCGAGCTTAGTTGCCAGGCGGCGTTATTTTGTCATGCCTATTGCCGTCAGTATGCCTTATTAATTACCACCATGCCAATGAGTGGATGCACTCAATAATAAGGTACATCTAATAGCAACTGATTTTAGCGGTAGCTGCCTAAGCTGTTGCTACTAGCAAATTGTAATAGCTAAATAACTTATCGGTGAAAAGGATGGTGGCATAGGAACTACCATTGTTCCTATAGTGCTTACTTGCACAAGCAGACTGTATTAACCCATCCATCTTAATGCCTCTCCATTTAGCCACTAATATGTCTACGTGTCTTAGATGATGTGACAAGACGGATGAGGGCGTACCGGCATCTGACATTATATTCGATGTAAGCCGTTCCTGTATGCATCATTGAAACTATGCATTAGCTATGGTCATTCATTGAGGAGTATAGCTACCCGCAACGTTTTCCGTAATGATTGTATGAAACAAAGATACCATATGTGACCTCTAACGATGGATGAGGAAGAATTATTTTGACATCTTAGCCCACGCCCATGACCCCCTATGGATGATGAAAGAAGCTTGCGTTTACATATTGCCCGTCATAAGAAAGAGCCTATATGTTGTTATCATGTACTTATTACCCCTACCATCTTATCTTGTGTCCGATCGTGCTATAATAATATTAATGCTGATCATTACAAATATATTCAATTAAACGATCCAAAACGGTATCGAATAGAGCATAACCTGCCCAATAATGAGCGCCAAAGTATATATATACGTACCAAGCTGATAGTATCATTCATTTTATTTAGCCTTTTATTGACACTTGATGCCGATATGACCAACAATGCTTCCGGTCGTTACTCACTAATTGCTAAGATGTGCTTTGTAATCGTCTTTAATTCTGCTTTGCTTCAACACATATCTTGATTTGATTATTTCTTCTGCCATCAATTACAAACTGTGTTCCGAATGAGCTCACATCTCATTATGATAGAAATTGGATAAAAATAGCATCGAAGATGAATGGTGCTAGCGATATATAATTGAATAAGAACACTCATGTAACTTTCATTAATGAGAGAAATCGCGGAATGCGTCTCGGTTAATGGTACAACAAAGGACCAGTTAAATTTTGTCATAGTAATCTTATGAGTTCGCTCACAGTACCACTAAATCGTATCCGAAAAAACACTACGCGGCTAACTGTATCATTATATCATGACTGATTCTTAAAGAGCAACCATTATTTGAGTGCAAAATGTAATTTTTCTTTTTTGGTTGTTGATACAAATTTCATTACAATATTTAGGTGCATGGCCACTGTAAACATGCATATGACTGTACGGTACCAATTAGTCAGTGTTCGATTGCATGATTTGCCCTTTTTAACTGTGAAGAGTTTGCGCATCGAATGGAAGACTGTTGGCGCAATAACGGCATGGTTAAACGGTTCAGTAGTACATATTATAGTTACTTTATCCATTAAGGTTTGATGCTCTGGTTTTCGATCGGTGAGTGTGTGTATGTAACCTTCTTATGACGGGAAAAAACACGGGACAATTTAATTACCATCCTGTGCATTCTGCTGCGGTTTGTGACGTTTAAAAATAATCACTTATTGGAACAAGATTCATTAAAACAATAAATGCAAAACGTAAAGACTGGCGGGTTTCGTACGCAACGCATACTCGGTTATAACTAAATTAGTTACGGGTTTCTAGTAAAGGTTCTTGCTATGTAAGAAGTTGTTGTGTGCCACTGCTGAACTTAAACATGACAAAGAGCAGACGAACATTTTCTTACTTGAGTTCAGTAGCGAGTATACGAAGCACACACCATCTAGTGATTGTGTTTTGAGATGAATATTGCCCGTAACACACATGGAGATTAATGAATGCTAGCACTGTTATGTTGACCAAGCGAAATAGTTAATACTTTGTATCCCCGAAACTTATACATATAGCATTTGATTAATGTTTGGCTAATATGACATGTTGTTGTAGCTATGTGATTCTGTTATGCAAAACATGGTTCATTCAACAAGGTTTGTGGATATGCCTCATCTAAGCGCGCATAAAGCACAGCCATTTATTGTTCACATTGTATAATTGTAATAGGCCAATTTATGCAAGATAATGTGAACTGCAAATATTATCTAACTACTGCTCGTAGACTCGACCAATGTGACACTAAATAAATCGGACAATTTGATTGCCAGCAAACCCCCGGAATACAGCAGTTTTATCCCTCGGTCAAGCGTGGTACACCTTGAGTCTATTTTCTTCAAAAATGCATGCTGATCGTACACAGAAGCACGCTGCCTGACACAAATATATTTTGCTCTGTGTCTATACCTGTATTGGTATATGAAAATGAAGTTACTGATCAATTAGACAGTCCGATGTCAGTTATGAATGTCAGTTCAGGTCTCCTAAATTGATCAGCCTTCGCCCTGTCCATACTATGTCGAAAAGCGGTTTTAGTCGTTGTTATGGTAATTAGGGGGCACCCTGTGGCTGACAAAATCCCCGTGAATAAATGTTCCATCGGTAAATCTGCAACGGACTGATACAACTGATGATATAGTCGCATATATTGTGATGCACATGTGTAATAATGATTTCTCTCCGACCCCTTCATCACATTTTACAGCTTGTCAGTACCGGATGCCAAGAATCATAGTATGGCATTATTGTTTATATTTGCTTGATGCCTCTTGTTAGTTTCAGTAGCCGACAGTAAGTGCCCTGCTAATGCTAAAAGGAAAAATAATTCCTGTTCGCAACAATTCTGATACGACATCTGTTATCTTATATAATCAAATTAGACTGGTTATTCTTACGATTTGTATTATATACGGTATGTTTGCTGGTATATCCATTCATATTCAGTGCTATCATCGTGTATCGTAAATACACTGTGCTTGAGCATGCACAAAAAGAACAGATTTCACGACTAAGTTTTAACAATATCGATTGACTACATTTGCTGTCGCCACTTAACATAGAAAAAGAAAACTGTACAATGCCGACGTTATATCATTACATTATTCCAATTTTGTCGTATTGCAAATATGGATGAGGTGCGCGTTGGTGAAGCCCGTATGTAATATATCAGTGGCTGGTAACACAGTAACATTCCTGCATATACGAAGCCACTGGACCCTAAGAAGACATTGTCATACAATACAGTATTCAATCTCCATCACAAACAGGCACTACTTGTGACTGTCAGGCTAGGTACGCTGTAGACACCCGCTGTCGGGAGTAGCTCCTTGAAACTTATGCTATAATGTAGAACGTTATGATAAGGGTCAGTCGTGTCGTCAAAATGATATTTAGGTACTTCGGAGTTATGCGCCTCACAATAAGTGATGCAGCTTGTGCTGAGGAATTCGCAATCATTCTATTAAGTACAGGTATTTGTAATTGTCTGCAGGTACGATATAATTGAATAGAGCGGCGCTGTATATACACTGCATTCAGATCAGAACAATATTAAGAATAATAAGGTGATATATATATGCAGACTGACAATGTTTTGAAAACGTCCCAGCCATACGAATTCGGTATTCCATAAAGTACGCTTCACATCGTTAACCACTAATGATAAGGTCGAGGCACAATGAAAAACGATATACGATTAAGGTGTAAGATAACACTGCATGTAAGCGCTTGTTAATGTTAAGATGAAAACAATCAGAAACAATCAGTAAAAGCAACATTGAGCAATGCTGCTTATTGTTTTTGTAGAGCTGCAACTATTCTGTATCCTCGATTTATATATATATATCGAAATTCGTCCACACTTATTTCTGTACGATGATTTAGCCGTTGAAATAGCCACTGCGGATACATCTGGGCCTTATTTTAACATAGCAAGTTGATTTTAATTTCATTAATAACATTTTGTCTCCAGGCATAAGATACGGTCAGCTACACGTAGAGTCAACGACAGAACATACATATCATGCGTCTGTCATTCAGCAGAAACAGTTAATACATCATGAATTGACCAACTACTTTTCAAAGCATTATCTGTTCTTTGAAATTTTGCCGTAATTTTTATATAAAAGAAATGCGTGTCCTCCCATATTCGAAAGAACATTGACTCATGGTTCTACCCAATCTCAATGAATCACACATTCCTGTGCTGTACAAAGTAAATACAACAGCCATGTTCGAATTGATGCAGCATTCAAAAGCGCTGTGCTTTGAACCAGATTATCAACAAACCAGAGCTTGTCTGAAACAACTTTAGGGTGTTATATCATTGGCACACTTTAAACAAGTAAGGTATCTGTTAGATGCATTTTGTGCATTTGGCTAAGGCTCTTCGTCAGTGTCCAGTATATCATAAATTATCTAAAAAATCATACTGTGATTGATGTTAGAACCAATAACAATATACGAAATTAGATAAATATTGCGGAGCATGTCATGGAACAGAAATATGGCCTTCAAACCTCCATGCATCGCTACGCTAGGGTGTGTCATCGTTGCACAGAAGTCATTATATGGATCGGTTTGGTGCAAAGCACGTCACATAATATAGTATTGGCTACTGTATTGATAAAACAGGATATTAGCGCTTTTATCATCATTAACGTTTATCATCATAGTACTGGACTGGATAGCGCTGGCGTGTACTCGGTACACTCTTCAAAGCCTTTTATGTAATGCAGCATTATGTAATGCAGGCACGTATCACCTTGCGCTAATCGAAACATTATGTATCATTTATCTATGCGACACCAGGGAACACAAAGTAAGAGTGGTGGATGAGGGTACGCTAGCTAAACTGATACGCAAACTGTTACGCCATCTTAGTCAGATAATCGATCGGCGTGCGTTATGCAGCGCAGCAGGTCATCTATATATAATTTAACTTTCTAGAACTAGGCAAATTAATTGTTTTATTTGTGATCTAACAATGATTTAGGTGACATGGAAAGAGGAAACAGATAGTTGTGATATATGATATAATTACTGCCTGCATAGATAAGCGAATCGCTACCCGAGGTACTTTATCATTGTGTGATTGATAGGTAACCTTATAGGCTTTCACTTTGTGTCTGCAAATAAAAATGCCGGACAGTCAAAAAGTTCAACTTGCCACGATTGGTTAGTGCAAATAACATTGGAACAAGACATGACTAATTTACGAATGATTCTAACACACAGATTGATGATGGTGCTGGTCCCAACTTTTTGGAATGCTTATCATCTTCGTAAGATTGTGATTTATGGGCTGCAACTTCCGACGTGATACAGTCAATTTATATCGTATTTTGACATCAAGAGGAAGGCCTAGGAGACTTTGAGTATGTGAATTTATGATATTCTGGCAGAAGGAAAAAGGGCATGACTGAGTCACTGCATTTTGATTTATTAATCACACAAGAGAGACAGGTTGGTAGATTTATTCACCCGTAATTAACAGGCAAACATGTAAGCATTCAAGCGGTCAGGATACTTTTACTCGTTCTTGCCGAGCCATATCTCGATAAAGTTCTTTCAGTCTTCTATATTTCATAGGTACAATTGCATCGCGACAGGCCAATTCACACTTCACTAAGGTCCGTCGCAATGCAAATATCTGCTCGAGTAACATAAATTACAGAAGGTTATTTATCCTTATCCGAGACATTTGCAACTAAGCTGAATTTATGTCCACATGGTTCTATAATAAACACCCGTATTTCCTGGTCAAAGTGTTATTATTTGTCTTACATCTTTCATATTTACTTGATTAAAGGTCAGAGGTATTTTTGGGGATGAATCTTGAATCCTGCCTTTCTTGATCCTGATTGGTTGCATAATTCGATATTTTCAACGATTCAGAGGAGAACATTGAAAAGCAACTCAACCTATTTCGGTATTACTGATTATATGTAAAATCTTTGTATGTACACTGATCATGATCAAATGCACATTTCACCCAGTCAAAGCAGAATAAAAGTGGCCGTTATAATGGGTGCTAACTTGCGTCAGATTACCTAAAGGCATTGGCTGCATGGTATCTATCGGCATTGTTTTTTCGGCTCTCCCTAGGTTTTTTCGTATATAAGGAGCAATCCACATTCGTACATTTTCGCATGTTAGTGCAAGCAGGATCTACTGCTCCTCGTCTTATGCTCGTTTATCCGTACATCATTTAGCACGAGCGCATTAGGATTCTCCTCAGTTTATACGAATGTCATATTGTCAATTCTAATGGATTATGGTAACTATACTGCTTACGCTTAATCTGATCAAATGATTTATGTCAAAATCTATCTCAACACAGTAGCACATAATATGGCCATGCCGCGCGTCTTGATTTGTACAGCTAGGGTACAAATCAATTTTGGATGATAACTTATTTAGAAGATAAAATGATAAGTTCCCCTCAATACATTGCCTCATTGTGTACCACGTGATAAACCATCCTTGGTCGACCGCAAAATATTGCAGTTCATTGAATAAATACATATGGCGCAATAGCTGAGTAAACAGGTCCTGTATTGTAAACGACAACAACACATACAATGGGATATATCCCACTGCATTTAGTCAAGCATTGTGGCACATAGCTTCATGATAGTCTAACATGAGAACAAGTATATGCTAGTCATCAATGTTTTCACACAGGATATCACCCATGCAATAACATGGGCTCTTTGTGTTAGCTGTAGGGTGACAAATCAAGTACATTATCACCAATGGTCATTGTCTCCTCTTTCGTATAGCTTTTTCCCTGGCTCCATATAGATAAAAACTGGTACATGCCATACCCACCACCACCCCTCTGTCCGACATAACCCAATCGATACTCTGAATAGTTCACAATTAATCCATGTCAGGCAGACAACATGCAACGTTAAGGTCAGTGCTGGACGTTAGTTATCTCTTTCTTCACGACATGTTTTACTATTTACGAACTTTAATTTAGTGTAGACTTCAGCTATAATTACAAACGTTCATAATGAAAAATTAGCTTCGCGACAGTATGCTACCGAGAACGCCTACATGACGTCGCCAGTGCTCAATAGAGCAGCAAAACAACAATTCCCTCTGTTTGCGTGTTCTCATTTTACCACAAATGTTGGCAGTATATATCATTTTATGGACACAGATGTTGTGTGAATCGCTCTCCAGAAAGCTTCTGTTTGCAGTCATTTAGTAGACTATATCAGTTGCGAACGATATTTACTGAGTCATTCACCGTGTTGTTCATATATATGACCTTTCACTAAGCACGAGATAGAAAAAGTCGCATACAAGTGAGGCTGTAGCTTAATGACATACGCAATTTGGCAACGTTCCGGCTGGCTTGGTCTACGATTGAGACGGAATGAGTCTGCTTTCAGTTAGGCGTTTTGGGATTACATTAAGGGTATACTTCCTTGAATTACCGCATTGACCAACGAGATGTGCGGTTAATAAGTTGTATAAATTTCATATCATATCTTCTCTGGTAACAATAAAATATCGTCGCTGGGTTCATATCTCATAAAAACGCATAGTTTAAAATATATACAAAACCCGTATGTGAGCATTCGTTATAGAAACAACATAAAAGAGGTCAGGTTTTGATAAGACAAAGTATTTGTGCTGATGGAGAAGACACGTATTTCATACAAATCCATATGTAAGTCATGTTGCTGAGTATCACCCAAGTGTGGACTGATTGAAAGGAGTGGGGGTGGGGATGATTATTTCAATGATAAAATGAGATAAATCTTGAATGTGGATAACAATAACAAACTTGGGATTGCAACGTGTATTTTTTACACTCAATGTCTGACCGAGCTTATATGTGATCGCAGTCACAAAATACCTGACAGCTAATGTATATCCTGCACAGCTAGTGGCATTATGGTGGCATCAAATGCTATTCATCTGCGAAACCGCTCACCAAGATAACGAATAAAGCGCATGGGTGAATCACGTAAAAGTTTTATTCGTGGCTCATGACTCGTGGATGGTAAATACATTCTAATCACGTACACAGCGCTGGTATTGGTGACTCATAGTTTCCATAAAGCATTTACTTGCTACCATTCGCAGCTATATCGATGAAAATAATGTGATATATATGCACACTGACAACGTTTTGCAAGTGTTCAGCCCAGATACGTGTGGAATGAAAGCAACAAAGCACTCCCGAATATGCGCCGCTAACGTGTGCAGCACAACGATTAGTTTTGTACGAGTTGCACGTAATATGATATGGCCTTGGTATCTGTATCAATAAACCAAAGTGTCAGGCTTATGAATAATGCTACTGTTGACGCATACCTTTGGAACAAAATCATAGCCTTAATCATCAATTGGTTTCAACAACCTACCACCTGAGCAGCGGCAGCTGAAGGTAACCGATGTGCTCGTATGTACTCAGACGATCCTCCACAGCATCATAAATAATGCAACTCTGAATTACTTGGACAGATCAAGCATTTGAATTATCGTAACAGAAATTTAGCTGCGTGTGAATTATCATCTCACTTTTCTTCTATCTTCCGCAGTAACAGGATGCACTTCGTTAAAGAGGTGCAAGGAGCGACACTCACTAACCTGATACGTCAAATTTTGCGCGTTGTTGGTAAAAAGATTAATCAGTATGCAGCACAGCTAGTTGTGTAAATGTACTTTAACTCATGAAATACAACGTGACACCATGTACATCCCTACCGGTTTTCCTGACTTATGTGTTCTTTACAACTTATGATAAATATCAGTCATACCGCTTACACTTTTGTTCTTTGTGTACAAAAGTAATGGTCGACTCTGCAGCCACTTCTGATTTCTGTCAAATTGTTTCAACTACAGTAATGTTGTTATCTTCAATGATTTAGGTGACTTGAAAAAAGGAAATAGACAAATGAAATTTAGAGTACCATTAACGTGCGCATGGATTAGCGAGCCGCATCCCAAGGTAGTTTAACATTGTGTGATATATAGCCTGTCTTATGGGATTTACATTTGCAACGTCTTTTCTATTGTGGTTCTTGGCCGGACTTACTGCGGAATAACATGGGTTGTAGATATGTTGATACAAGGATAGATGGTTACCACCACGAAGCGTAGGAAAAAGACATTACACATACATTAACGCAAAGACACACCAATAACGAATACATCGTGGTGCCGTTTTGGCGAGATTATCATCTTCGATAAATTGTGATTGTTGAAGTTACAAATCAATTGACTCAATGTTAGTCATTCACTTCTGACGTTGATCATGAGCGATGTGCTAAATGTCACATTCTTCATAATTGCATCGTCGTATTGTATTGTGATAGAGCGACTTGGCAAAATGAAAACATATGCATTCCTTTAGAAGCCTAGTCGAAGAACAATGCATCGACTTCTGGCTCAACTCGTTGAGTTGCATTGCTTTCATTTTCGGCTGCAACGATATGAGTGGCATGCACGAAAACAACCCTTTTTGCGTTTGTACTAGCAAAGCAACCAGAATTTGATACCTACACAGACAAAAATGCTGTTAACTGTGCTTGTAATCAGTTTTTCAAGCAATATAATTAGTAGGCCATGAAATCATCGTCTATAGCCTCGACAAAAAATGCTACGCCCCTGTCAACATGGGTGCCAGCCTCACATCAACATGATCTAGGGGTAATACTCTACATGAAGCTTAAGTGATATAACAATATAAAACACGCACAGTCGGTCTTGGCAATGTACGTATATACCCAAAGAGAAGGTAATGTGTAGTATTTCGTATGTTACTTCTATATGGGAATATTGACAGAGTGTTCGATAAATGACTGCAAAAGTGGTGCAATAATGAAACTGTATGACTGTTAACCTGTTTAGGTTATTAATATAAATATCATGTTCACTCTCATGAAGAACAATCACAGGTAATTCAATAATGTCAGAGGTTTTTACCTGTTGTTATGCTAAGCAGTATTTTATCGATGACAGCATACTGGGTGTGAAATCCCGTATGTAAAATTAGCTGTAGTCACATCTTATGCGGAAGTGCCAGATGGTACGATAAGATAGGTGAACTGAGTAAAGTTGGTACAAAGTGGGATGCTTAACTACCCATGAGGCATTTTCGAAGCATCTTACTATGCAAATAGCTGCCTGTGGATAAAACATTATTCCATTTGAAAACTGCTTGTTTAAGTGGTTGTCACATATGTCTGATGCAGTTCCAGCATTGAAAAAGGTAAATTGGCCGTAAATGGTCAGAATGCATAAGAGCAGGTGTCACGTGGCAAAACGTGGTCCCTTTGTTGCTGAGCCAATACCAATCAGACATCTTCTATAAAACTTTCCCAAAGGAAAAAAAGCCTCTGCTTTAATGCTTCACTCAAGATTGCAAAAGATCGGTCAACCTTTACTGCTTCTTACCTGTTACTTGTACCTCATGTACAATTCATGCTCCAGCTGGAGTACGCACATAACAATCTATTCTCTGCCGCGTTTGAATATATTCTCCTGCTATGTGATATCTATTTTGTGGCATGTTTGATGCTTTGTAACAGCAGTTTGTTAGTGAAAAATATGCCAAGAATGGTTAAGTGGTAAATTGAAAATGTGTCATTGATTAAATCAGGCAATTTGATTGCCAACAAACTCTTGGAATTCATTAGCTACATTTCTCGCCCGATAGTCAATCTACTGGGTCTATTTTCATAAAAGATACATGTTAATTGTGCACATTAAAAGTCAAACTGGCACAAATGTATTTTGCTTTATGTCTATACCTGTGGTGGGGGTAAATAATGATATAACTGGTCGATTAGAAAGCCACAAGTCAGTTATGAATGTCGGCGCAGGGCTCCATATTTGATCAGCGATCATTCTGTCAAAACTAGGTAGATAAGTGGTTGATGTCTTTCTTATGGTAATAAGGGGCCAACCTGTGGCTGTCACAATCCCCGTCTATGATTTCATAAATGTGCCCATGGACCAGTTAATCTGCAACGGGAATACAATAGCTAAACAAGAATCATTTACTTTAGAAAAAATGCTTTTCAATCCACTGGCCGATATTTGTTGCAGCTTTCTTATGCAATAGCATTATAACACATTTCCCATTTTGTCTTTAAACCCCTGCGATGGGAATCTATATTCATAACACTAGCACCACTACTTGATAGATTGTACTATGTCACCACTGCGCCTGCACTTATTGTCATTTAGAACTCTATTGAGGGTACCAATGTGATTCATAGAATCATTGACATTCTCGACACACACTCGCGTATATACTTATTCATTGTGTGTAGTGGGCAGGCTTGATTCAAATTTGCAGCTGTCTCCAGGGTTCAATCTATGGATTGAACATGATAAACCATTTGCGACAGAGCGTCGCACAATAGCCAACAGAAGGTTTGATGTGTTTTTGCTCAAGAAAGCCAAAGCCACATTGTGTATGGAAGATTGAAAGCCAGATATTTAAATTCTCCCTTTGTGTCTATAAATGGATCCTTCCCAGACCAATTAAATATCACTCGCCGCAAAAGTTTTATTTTGTCTCAATAATTGGTAGAAAGCTACTTGTGAGGCTGTAGCTGACTTACTGCGGACGGACAAAATGCCGGCAGTATAAATCTCGTGATAATGTTTATATTCACTCATTAACTCGACATCCTAGCCACGTCGCAATGCAAATACATGATAAAGAGCAAGGAAATTTTTGGCGACGTCGCAGATATGCATCATCTATCTTTACTGGAACCGCCTGTTTGTCACTTACCATTTAAATTAGTTCTTATTCGCCTCAAACGTCTCTATTTTTTCAGCACTTAAGGCTGAATAACTGAACTTCATTTTATCATATCTATTCAACGGATAAATATCCTTTCGAACACACATAGCTCTTATTTTACAATTCTGGCTAATCACATCGGTTATCAACTTGGTCCAAAACAGTCCAAATGGGGATCATTTTTGCGTGGACGCTGGCAACAAACGCCATGATCAACAATTTGTTGAATACAAGGTTATCTAAAACTTTTAATCATTAAAAAGTTAATTGGCTTGTATATTATCAATATGGCTTATCGGATAATGTCATGAATTGCGATTTATTCTCCATACGTGATATGACATGGACGACACATTGACAATAGGCAGTTTTTGATTATACAAGCAATAACTCCTAATAAATAAGTCAGCCTGCCAAACGTTCAGTAGATCCTCCTGTAAGGATTAACCAAGAGTTCCCTTCTCTTTGCGGTTTGTATCAAAAGATGACAACTAATTATATATTCGCATATGTTGTGCAGCATATTTGTCATCATGCTTTTTCTCCATCCCCTTCATCACATTTTACATAAAGGTCATATTGTTGCAGTTGGTACATATGGGACGCCAAGCATCATTGCAAAGCATTATTTAGTGTTAATGTTTGCTTGTAGCCTCCTATTAGTTTCCTTTGCCTACAGTTAGTACCCTGCTAATGCAATTTGCTAATAGCAGGGAAAGTATTTTCTGCAGGATACATTTACTTAATCAAGTGCATAGGTAGGGTTTCTGATTTTGTATGAAGTACTTATGGCTCCTTACTTTCCGATTCATTGCCCTCGTGTATTCCCATGGCTTTGGCGTTATGAAGTACGATATTGACAAATGAGCCTTTGGACCGGCTGAGGATTGCATCATATTCACATGAGGCATCGAATAATCGGTAATATCGGTTCGTCTCTGATTGGGCTTCAGGATGGTTTAATTTCTGCAAACAAGCAAAATCGAATTTATAACAAGTTGGAGGGCTTATTGGTAGAATGTTCATTGAATACAAAAGTATTCTGGGCATAACTTCAATCAGAAAAATTTTGAGCTGGAGGTATGCTGCTTAGAGATAAATAAACAAAGCGTATTTGTAGTGCAAAGGCACGTGACATTGTTTTGTTAAACAAGAAATAATATTCAGATAAGCCCGTAGCATGGTAATCGTTTCCCGACAAAAACTATTCAAAACCAATTTATTTATATCCCTGTACAATATCCTTCACAATGCGCAATTACATTTTGAAAGGGCATTTTCAAAATTACTTTTCAACCATCTTTCTTCAAATAAATATAGGTAACTTTTGCTATTGCATGTTTTATCTTGTTTTGCTGGTTGATAATTCGTTGAATAAAATGGTTATCGACAACATAGGACAATTATCGATGATACAGTATTACGGAAGGGCGTATTAAACTGGCACTCCACTTATCATCGTACATGTCACTTGTTGAATTCCGGGTTATTGATATAATATGGAAAAGTAGTAACGATTGTGTGTTGCCTGACTTCGTTCTGTG
>CM067356.1:69018969-69031469 GCA_034190875.2 Urechis unicinctus
GTGAAACCTGAATACATTTCTAAAATATATACAATCCACCTAAGCGGAGCCGGTTTATGGGTTGGCGATTAATTATGAATTAACCGACACAATTCTAAACTAATTGCAACCCTCCGTACATTGCATGCAACGTTTTACCCTGCACCGTTCAACATTTCATTCAGACATTCCTTGAGTTGTGATTATTCGGCTATGCAGGTTTTATCATCTAGTGATGTACGCTTGGCGCTGAGCATGCCTTGTTAATGAGACCAGATTGTGTTTCTAATAAATAGCGCAAAGGTTAGTCGGCTGAAAATATCAAAGAGGTACTTTAACGTTTTGTTCAATCAAAAAGAGCTCTGAAGTAAACTGACAGGACGCTGAATATATTGTCTGGCAAAGATATGGCCGCTTAGTTGCGGATGTGGCCCTCTGCAGCGATACTCTTAATATCAGCCCAGTAGCGTACTATTGACTATATAGACAACGTACCCGATACAAACAAACTCCATTTGGCATATCAAATGCCATACCAGAAGCAAGTATTGCAATATATATATATAGAATTGATATATCATCCGAACCATTTAAAGGCTGTAAACTAATTCATGTCTATTTGTCGGCATATCAGGATGCTACTTTATATACGGTAAGTAGACAACTGAGCCATAAAAGTAAATGGTTATCGTGTCGAGTTCGGAGAGGAAGGGATAGGAGGGGGAGGTGGGATTTAGCGGGGCTGAGATCTTGAGTATAGCATAGCTTGAATCGGCTATTTGTGGGTTATTACTTCGTATGCAAGATAATTCATCTGCCTGGTATCTCAAACTGCAATACAAAATGAGAGGTGCACCTCCCAACAAACGTCATAGTTGTTTTACTGTGCCAATAAAACCCTTCTGAACGTGAAAACATTGCAAATCTAAATCATCAACTATGGCTATGTAAAAAGAGAGGATATTTGATACATATGTCACTTATTAATGCTATGTGGTCAAATCGAATTTAAAATGTGCCAAAGCGTACGACATTAATTTGGGCAAAGATTATTTTTTCATATTGCCGGACAGCAAAGCGTCATATATCTTGTAAAATAACGCCCTCTATTCCAACATTAAAACGATGTGTATTTTGGTTACATTACTTATAACGGAAAAGTTAAACGGTTTATTGCTGGTCATCAAGTGTCTGATATGATGATTTGATTGCTTTAAACTCACTTAGTGACAAATGAATTATATATATTAATTTTACAGAGTGGTATGAGTTTCCCGACAGTAATTTCATTACTATGATATATGCTTCAACCACTCATTTTGATCACAAACAAGTACTTTCTTCTCTACTCATCCACTCAAAATCCAACATATTATTACCTTTGAACATGATGCTATCCTACTTTGACTACGTTATTGCAAAAAATTAAAGCATAGCAAGTGCTGTGGGTGCCATACACAGGTTTATGCAATACTCAATGTGTTTTTATAGAAGTACGGCGCAAAAAGTTATCTGACCATGGCCAGAAGTATTAAGCAGATATTTATGAAACGCATTCGTAGTTGTTGCTCTAAATAAGGCTTGTGTCCCACATGAGATATAACAATCATCCCCGATTATCAATATATTTCCGATTGGAAGCAAAAGAATTATGTTTTAACAAAATCTTTACAAAAAGAGATTAACAGGCCAATTTGCGTTAAGCATCCAATATAATATGTCACTATCGTTCTTGCTGTGAGATTGATAGATAGAGGGTTAGGGGACACTCTAACGTGATGGCAAAATTAGGGATATTAAGTGGTCAATTACAATTGATGTAAAGTAAATCTATGTCAAACAATTAGGCAAAACACCATTTGTCACATTGACTGTACTATTTATCACCTGAGTCATCCCCTTCGAGTCAAACCAGCAAATAGGGATAACCACGAGGAACATCAACCTTATGGCACACTTTGATGAGCTTGATGTCTCCGCCCTTAGTCAAGCCTCTCAACTAGGTGATATGTCTACATAATCACAACACGCTGGAATCCCTAAATGAATCATTCCTCAATAAAATCGACGTAATCTCCGCTTGTTGAGTAGAGAATTAAAGCGCATCGCTTAGCCTGAAGCTGTTGTTGCTAGTCTAGGGTTAAACGGATCACAAGAAGTGTCTGAATAACAATTCGAACCGCAGATCATGGTAAACCTTTGCATGCGACACAACAAATATGTTTTTCCCTTCCTAATCACTGTTATTTGATGCTGCTCCAATCGTAAGGTACCGGGTAAAACAGGACTGCTGTTCATCGTCCATTCAATAAGAAATTCCCCAAACAATCATTCTCATCCGAAGCACGTCTACAACGACTGCCATAGTAAGTTTGAACATGATGACAATAAATTACAGCTGTTGACTGGTTTTCGGGTATGGTTGTTTATATGAACCCCTGGGGGTTATCTGTACTTAGTTTCCCTCAGTACTTGACAAAGGAAGATGGGCTAAGATAACAGAGTTATCCTGGGTAAAGCGCTCTGTGTGTCACCTGGACATTTGGTAAGGTGTTCACGCATTTGCTCTGGGCCAATTAGAGTGATCCCTCTCGCCGTAGCGTAGCTCTTTTATCTCACGACGTTGATTTGGCCCGCATTATTTAGACCGCTCAACCTCTCCTATCATTATGGAAGGAAGAATTGATTAAGTGCAAATACCAACACCACAATATGCGTTCTCTACTACATTAAACCGTCAGTAAGCAAGGAATGAGTTGCTGATCTGGCTTTATAAATGAAACTGACTGGCTTTAATAAATGAAACGACTAGGTCGTACTTGCCGTTACACTTCTTGTATCTATTATTGCCATCCATAGTGTGTCTGTATGCATGACCACCTGGATACGCATATTTCACTAACCAGCAAAACACATGCTAATGTGATTAGATTTCTGTAATACTGAGACCATAATTTGCAATTGCATTCATATCGTGACATTTACATGCAGAGGCCTACCACAGGTTTAGCACAAACCAAAAGTGCAAAATATTAGACGTACATATACTCCATGTATAAAAAAAACCTCTGTCATTTGCGAGTACAGCTATGATAAATCCACAAAAATGTTTACAAGTGCTTAAATATAGATTTTGTTTATCATTTACACCAGCTATTCTTGTATATTTTCTACTTGGAAGTAATTGTAAAGGGTGTCTGTATTTGACCTAGAAAACGATTGGTTTAACAATCACCATACGATAACTATATCAGGTAATACATGCTCTATGCATTTGATTGGCGGCCTAATCAGCGAAGCGCTCCATCCTCGATCATATAAATTACGTATCATGCAGTTAGTGCTATTAACTATTGCGTTCACAATGTAAACGTAACGCAAGCATTGATGGTATGATCATCGAGCTTTGCACAGTAAAAATCCACCGGGCACAGATATATTTTCTCCTTGTCTATACATGTATTGGTGGTTAATACTGAAGCTGATGAGCAATTAGAATGTCAGATATCAGTTATGAATGTCAGTGCAGGTCTCTACATTTGATCAGCGTTCGCCCTGGCAGAACTTAGTAGATAAGTGGTTTGAGTCATTCTGATGGTAATAAAGGCGTAGCTGTCACAGCAGTGGCTGTCACAATCCCCGTGTATAAATGTTACTACGCGACCAATAGACAAGCTAATCTGCAACGGAAATACGATAGCTCAACAAGAATCATTAATTTAAAAGGAAATGTTTATCATCCACTGGCCAATATTTGTTTCAGGTTTCTAATGCCATAATATTGTAACACATTTCACAATTGTACTTTATATCCCTGTGATGGACTGTACGATGTCACCACTGCGCCTCCACTTAATGTCATTCAAAACTCTATTGAGGGTACCAATGTTATTTATAGAATCCATGACATTTGCACATCCACACACACACACACACACGAGCATATACTTATTCATTGTGTATAATGGCCAGGCTTAATTCAAATTTGAAGCAGCAAAATTGCAGCTGCCTCCAGGGATCAATCTATGGATTTAACATGCTAAACCATTAGCGACAGAGCGTCGCACAATAGCTAACAGAAGGTTGTATGTGTTTTGCGCGCAAAAAATCCGATGCCACATTGTGTAAGGAAGTTGGAAAGCCAGATATTTACGTTCTTTGTGTCCATGAATGGACCCTTCGCAGTCCTTAAAATATCACTTGACGCAAAGGTTTCATTTTGTCTTAACATTCGGTAATAAGTTACTTGTGAGGCTGCACTTTTCTTACTGCGGTCGTATAAAAAGGCCTGCAGTATAAATATTGTGATAATAATAATATTCACTGATTAACTTGACCTCCAAGCCACGTCGCAATACAAGTACAAGATAAAGAGAAAGGTAATGTTTGGTTCGGTCGCGATATGCATAATTTATCTTATCTAGAACAGCCTGTTTGTCACACATCTTTTAAATTAGTTCTTATTCGCGTCAAATGTCGCAAATTTTTTAGCTCTTATTGCTAAAAAATCAAACTTAATTTTATCAGATATATCCAACTTAGAAATATCATTTCGACCACACAAATCTCTTACTTTACATTGTTACAGTTTGTCAGTACGGGACGCCTAGGATCATAGCACAGCATTATTGAATGCTAATATTTGCTTGTTGCCGACCGTAAGTGCCCTGCTAATGCAATTGACAAATAACAGAGAAAATGTTTCCTGCAGATTACATTAATGAAATAAATTGCGTATGAAGTCGTTATGGCTCATAACTTTCCGATTTATTGCCCTCGTGTATTCCCATGGCTTTGGCGTTATGCTTGCTACGTGAAGTAAGATAATAACAAATGTGCCATTTTGCCACATCATGGTGTTGGTAAACCTTCCATTTGGAGCGGCTCATCATAACGGTGAAGTTTGTGATGGAAACGAACATTGACAAAACCATGATAAATATCAAGGCTTAGTGGTGCAAGTTTATCCAACCTTGAATAGTGTAATCCCAGATCCTTGGAATGTATGCATGTTAATGGGATTTACATAATAAAGAAAATGGTTACTTCTGCTTATTATCTAATGTTATGATATAAAAAGACATTATATTACACATCATCGATTACTTCATATCAAATTTAGTAAGTTAGGAATTTGTTTAGCATTTGGCACTTGAGCATGCAAGAGGGAAATAGCTGTTCTACGTTAATTACAAGTAAACAGCAACATGCGTTCGATTTCAAGCGCATTATCACACATGACCTCTTCACCGAATGTGTAATAACAGAAAAATGTATTATATGCAACTTGCAAGCAGAGATATAAATATATAAGGTTCATGACATATAAAAAGGCATCTGCAAAATATATTTGTTCATCAAGTAGCTATGTCTGTTAATGTGATTAAATTTCGCCTGCGAATATTTAGATTATTTGGTCAGTGCAAATGTTGACACCCTATCACATTACAATTTCGAAATTTAATCAATTATTAAGCAACATGCACCTTGCGCCCTTTGAACATCGTTACAGAAAAAAATAAAGGTCGCAAAAATTCACATACCGGTGCATGACACACGCACAATATGCTGTCATTTATGGTTGAGGTTGCACTTATTACTTCTACCCATATAAATCAGTAATGTAGCAAAAAAGAAATATATTGTTATAATGTAAGGGTTTGTCAAAGAATTTGGACTAATGAGTGATGATGATTTTCGCTCGCAGTTAGTGTGATTGAAGTGAGGTACGGATGGCCTAAAACTTCGGTCACTATCCAATTTATCATCCATAATGCATTTGTCTGTCAAAAATTCAAAGCAGCCAAATCGTCATATCAGACGCTCGGTGACACATAGTAAACTTGATGTTATCCTCTGTAATATAGGAATTAAATATCTTTACTAAGTCGATTTACCAGAAGGCTAAAATGAATTTAGATGCGATACCAGACATACTATTACGTGACGCAATAACCGTGCATAATTGATTAAAGTCTATGAAATGTAATGAATCTTAAACAACAATAAGCAGTAGTTTCTTAACCCGTGAAGTATTCCGGTATAAATCTAAAAAATCAGCAGGTTGTATTATTAAAATTATTCGGTCCATTCAGCGTTGTACTGACACCGAGATCCGATTCAATGTAATTCACTATTTACAATAGTCGTACCTTTTAATTTTACATTTGCGGATGGGCTGAAAAACAGAAAAATAAAAAGCCTTCTGCTGCTAAAGATTATTCAATAAATGTAGAAAAAGTTCCATTGCTTTGAACAGGAGCTTTGTGACATAAGGATTGATTAGCTGAGGATGCCATTATGTAGACATGAGGCATCGATTAATGGTATCGGGTCATTTCGCCCCCGGGTCAGTTCGCCCCCGCTGGGACAGTTCGCCCCCTGGTCAGTTCGCCCTCGCTGGGACAGTTCGCCCCCGGGTCAGTTCGCCCCTGCAATGCTACACCCATGTTTTACAGAAGGGAATATATTGAATGCTACATATTTCATTTAATAAAGGAACAGTATCAATGAATTTATTATCTTGATATGAAATAAATTTAAAGCATTACGTCTACCGTCCATCGTCCCCGGATAGAGTGCGTACAGATACAGAAACCGAGCGGCAGAAGAATGTGTGGTATATTTCATTTATGGCAGTAGCATATGATATAATTGATCACTTATACAAATCAGTAAAATAAAACAACATTCATAAAACATACATCAAAACAAACCGGTGAAATAAAACAAGAATACGAAATAAATTGAGGAATATTAACAAAAAACGCACACATGGATACACAACTCAGGCTCTTCATTCAACATTAATAAAACATACATGACAAGAATATAAGAATATAGGAATATGAACTAAAAGCGCACACATGCATACATATAACTCAATACAACCTGGGCTCTTTATTCAACATTCATAAAACATACATGACAAGAATACAAGAATACGAAGTAAATAGAGGAATATGAACTTAAGTAGAGGAAATAGAGGAATATGTACTAAAAGCTGACACATGTATGCACATATATATACATGACAAATATACATGACATGAATGCAACAATACAAATAGAGGAATATGAACTAAAAGAGCACACATGCATACATTTAAGTCAATACAACTCGATATCTTTATTCAACATTCATACATCATACATGACAAAAATGCAAGAATACGAAGTATATAGTGGTATATGAACTAAACGCATACATGATACTGCACAGGAGCATACACTCGACCGCAGGCACGGAGAAGGTGGGATGCGCTGATGTTCTTGGCATTATGACGCTTCCCGCTCACAACTCACCACGTGTCATGTTGCAGAGCACTTTGATCGTATCCAGTGCCCAGCCTATCAACTCCATCTTTCAAAATGCAATTGCGTAATTGTATGAATGTAGAGTCCGACTTGTATCATGTTTGTTATGATGTATGTTTTATGAATGTTGAATATATTCCTCTCTGTATAACATGGACGTATCGTCCCAGGGGCGAACTGACCAGGGGGCGAACTGTCCCAGCGAGGGCGAACTGACCCGGGGCGAACTGACCTGGGGGCGAACTGACCTGCAACCTCGATTAATCTGGTAATATCGGTTCGCGTCTGATTGGGCAACAGGATGGTTTAATTTCTGCAAACGAGCAAAGTCGAATTTATCAAAATGTTGGAAGGAGAATTGTTCTTTGAATGCAAAAGTTTTCTTGGCATCACAACGAGCAGACACGTTTTGAGCTGGAAGTATACTGCGTATAGATAAATGCACAAAGCGCATTTGTTGTGGAAGGACATATGGCATTGTTTTGTTAAACATAAATCGGTGAATTATTCAGATGAGCCCGTAGCGTGGCAATCATTTCCTGACAAAAACTATTCAAAACCAATTCTTTAATATCCCTGTACAACATCGTTCACGGTGCGTTATGCCAATTTACATTAGAGTGTTCGGTCATTTTCAAAATTTCTTTTCAACCATCTTTCTCCAAATAAATATAGGTTACTTTTACTAATGCATGTTTTATTTTGTTTTACTGGTTAATCAATCGGGGCCATAAATGGGTATCGACTACAAATGACAATTATCAATTATTAAATTCCGCGTTGTTGATACAATAGTACAGATTGTGTGTTGCCTTACTTTGCTCTGTGATATTTACGAAATAAATCAGTCATTACGAGAATATTTTCATCTAACTAGGGAGGGATTCTTAATGTAAAAAACAAAATGATGCAGTTGTAACAGGTATTTTAATTTACAATTCAGATATACTATTCGTTGATAAAGTCAAGTATGAACCTGATGCTGCAGCGTTGGGAACATATCTATGGCATAAATCACATGATAGGTATTGCGCACGACAGGTAAAAGCAACGACATCACAGATTGTACTTATGCCTTAACCGAAAGTGAGCAGCTAATGAAATATTTTAACGGGGTTTGCCATACTGTATAGTAAATAATGTGTAGCAATTTTCACGCGGATGCGCCAGATGGTACAGACACAAAGATAAATTGAGAACGCTTGCTATCTACTGCAATATTACATTCTCGAGTCCTCTAACTGTAACACTAGTGGCTAGAGGACAAAACATAATTCATTTTGAAAACTGTTAGTCCCGGTGTAGCTTTTAACAACTCCATTTATACAATCTGTACATTGCCACGTTTGTTTCATTGCCAATACCTCTTAGTCTTCCTCATTTCAATGAACACAACGGAAATGTCCAATTTAAGAAAGATGAAGATGAGGTGTCTGCTAGGACAACTAAACTGCTGCTGATAGCTTTGGTAGAACTCATCTACCCTCAAGCTATTGCTATATTAGCATGTAGGTATATATATATATATATATTATATATATATATATATATATATATATATATATATATATATATATGTATATGTATATATATATATGCATATACATATGTATATATATATGTTATATATATATATATATATTTATATATATATACATGTATATATATATATATGTATATATATATGCATATATATATATAAAATATATATAAATGTTTATATATATATATATATATTTATATATATATTTATATTTATATAAATGTATATATATATGCTGTAATTATTTATATATATATGTATTTATATATATTTATATTAATATATATAACTTTTTTAACACCATAACACTAGACTTGCTCCGACAGAGGGTAGACATTACTTCAGCATGCACTCGGGTCACGCGTAAAAGTATCTTAACAAATGCAGCCTTGTATCATCGGGCAAGATGCTAGCAATGGAACCATCATATTTCATTTATCTTATGCAGCATCAGTATACATATCGCTTAAGTGGTGGATGAAGGGACACTCACTAAACTCACATGTAAAGTTTTACGCCTCTTTACTCAGACGTTAGGCTTGCAGTCTGCAGTGCAGCGAATTGTTTAAATGTACCTGAACTGTCTGGAACAAAGTGATACTTATGTGTATTGAAGAACATTTATTGAAACAAGAGCGAGAGTTGGCATCATGCTGTATTGATCTAAAAGCCATAACAGGAAATATCGCGAAAATAAACAGTCATTTTGGGCTGCACTTTCTATGCTTATACCTTATACCATCATCAGATTTCATTCATCGAGTATAGTAGCAAAGCCCAATTCGATAGCCGCTTCCGATCGCTACCCGTTTAAATGAATTTGATTAAAGCTTCAGGCTAATGACACCATTCAAATTGCCTTTGTTTGTGATTTAACAATGATTTAGGTGACCTGAAAACAGGAAATAGATAATTGTGATTTATAATACCATTACCGCCCGCATATGTTAGCGAATCGCATCTTGAAGTAGTTTATCACTGTGTGATTTATAGCTGGTCTTATAGGCTTTCACTTTGTATCAGCAAATAAAAATGCCCTACAGCCAAAAACATTTCCCTTGCCACGGTTGGTTATTCCAAATAACGCTCCGCTGGATTACACCCTCTTATCTACTGAAGCGCTGTGGCTCCTGTCTAGACTTACTGAGGGTTAACAAGGGATGTAGATATGTAGAGATTGGGGTAGATTAATTACATCACCAAGCATGGTAAAAAGACGTATAAATGAATGCTTCAAACACATCCAATGAAATAGATTGTGGTGCTGTCCCAATTTTTTGGAGTGCTTTTCATCCTCGTTATATTGGGATTTTTAAGTTCGTTGCCCTTATTGGACAACCACGTCTGACTTGATACAGATATATTGACATAAATAGCCAGTCATGGTTGAATATTCGTTATATGTATTTGTGTTAGTAGGGTACATGGAAAAAAGCACTACTGAGTAATTGCATACTGATATATCTAATGCTGATTATGAATAACACCAGAAAGACAAACACCTGCTGGTAAATTTACGGCTGCGTTGGAGAACAGACAACCATTCCGTCTGCAATCCACAGACAAAACATGTGAGGACTCGAGTGGTCAGGATACTTGTACACGTTCTTACAGAGCCATAGTTCTTTCCGTCTTCTCTTTTTTAATAGTACTTAAAACGCAATTGCACGACGACTGGCTAATTTAGGCGTTACTAAGGCACGTCGAAATGAAAATATCTGTTCGAATCAAATCGATTACAGAAGGTTGTTTACGCTTATCTTGGTACTGAAAGACAACACAGATGAATTTATCTACACACGATAGCTGTAATAAACACCCGCAATCCCGAGTCAAAGTGCAATCATTTGTTTAACTTCTTTCACATAAAATGTGGGCGATTGATTAAAGGTCACGGTGCGAGAACTGTTTTTCTTGGATGGAATCCTGAATCGTTTCATTCGTGATTATTTTGCATCTGATTCGTTGCGTTGATCGATGTCTACTACGTTACAGAGGGGAATATGGAACCACCATATCACCTCTTTCGGTTTGGCCGATTATATGGGCAGTCTTCTCACGTGTGTACCCTGATGAAGAACATTCACACATTTCACTCAGTGAGTAGTATGGTCACCCCAGGTAACACAAGTCTAAGCAGAATAAGAATGGCGGTTTCCATGGGTTCTAACTGACGTTAGATTACTAAAATGTATCGCCAGCTTGGTATCAATCGGCATTGTGTTTCCGGCTCTCCACAGGTTTTTGCATATCGAGGGAAAAAGCGGCAGTCGTACATTTGTGTACATTACTGAAAGCAAGATCGCTGTTTGTCGCCTTAGGCTTGTTTATCTGTGCATTTTTTAGTACGGACGCATCAGATTGAATACGAATGTCACATTCCAATGAAAACCACAGCAATAAATGACCGTGGTAACTACAAAGCTTTAGCTTATCCTGATAATATGTTTTATGTCCGAAGTCCACACAGTTGTAGATCATATGGCGATACCGCATGTTTTGATGTGTATGCGTGAGGTACAGCAGGGGAATAAATATGTTGTTAATGACAATTTGTTCCATGCAATATGCTGGTCAACCACATAATATCTCAGTCCGTTGAATAAAAACATATTATCCATTGCCACAAAATCAGGTCTTAAAAGACAATGAAAGTTGTATTCATCCCTTTGCATTTGGCCGAGCAGCTGGCTTCATGATACTCAAACATGGTGACAATTAAATCCGGCAAAACCTGTTCAATACTTAATATTTTACAACAAAGCCTTGTCAGCCGGGCAACCTGCAACTGTAAGGTACTTGCTAAATGTTCGTTACCTATTCCTAAACGCCATGTTTTTCTATTTACGAACTTTTGTTTATTGTAGTCTTTAACCATAACTACAGACGTTCATAATTGATACCTCCGTTTCGTGACAATGATTTTACCTAAAATGTCTCATGACGTCGAAGTATTCAATACGACAATTTAATAACGCGTGTTCACATTTTACTACGAATGTTGATAAGATTTAATCCTTCATTGACGCAGCTGCTTTGTGAATCTCTCGGCAGTAAGAATTGGTTTGCTGTCATTCAACAGAATTTCGAAGTTGCAAATGTGATTTACAGACAAATTCGTCATGTTGTATATGACCTTTCACCACGCACAATATAATAAAGGTCACATAACATTGAGGCTGTAATTGAATGACATTCCAAATTAGCCGTCATTCAGGCTGGTTTGGCTTACGTTTCAGACTGAATAAATCTGATTTCTGATACAATACATAGAAATATGAGGAGATGACTCCTTAAAATATCCACATTATGTGATGTACAGTCTTATTATGGTAACAGAGATTGCTCTTGAAATGTAACAGCAATGCCATCCCAACAACGTGCATATCTGTCAGTTTTTTAAGCAGCAGGGACCGCCATCAATAAATGGTCATTCAAGAATAAAACATATCTACTTATATCAATAGCCAAAACATAGCCTGGATCGTTTTAGTCGCACAATCAGACACACGATTTTGCATGTAGTTTATGAATGTAGATAACAATAACGAACTTTTGGTTGCAACGTGTAGTGTTCCCACCAAATAAAGCTACATATTGTAGTTATAAAAAATAACTTATACGCAATCGTTTGATATGAAACAACAGGAAAAAACACGTA
>CM067356.1:69036469-69083969 GCA_034190875.2 Urechis unicinctus
CCCGTTTAAACAATGCGATACATCATCAGTACATAATGATTGAGTGGTCCGCTGCCATACGTCAGAAAAGTCCAATTTGATTGCATTTAATATTTCAAATGACTGTTACCCGGTGTTTATATTTTAAGTAAGAACTATCATAAATTTCATGAGCAGTTATTATCATTACACTATTATGAATTATGTAGCTCAATGGTAAATGTTTGACATGGTGAATTCGCAGGATCACTTAAGTGTTATTTGCATTACGTCTGCAACAAGCATGATCCGATCGATATAAATAGTGAGCATTGTTATTTTAGATTAAAATAACTTTCTATGTTGAGGCATAATACATATAGCCTTGTGAGAAAAGCTTCACATATCCAAGCAGCATAACCGCGTTGATTAATACAAGGCTAGACATCACAGCAGGCGAAAAGAACTTAATTTTCGATGTGAAAAAGCATTTCTTGTGGGTGCGATTTGCAATAAAAATAATGCCAAATCCAGAGAACGGGTGAGATCAATAACGGTGACATTACGAAATGCCATAGCAAGATGCAGAATACAAACCTGATATCAAAAACAAACCTACGCACGAATATGCTCACTTCGGAGAACAGTACATGTCCCTCTGGCTCCATGTTTAGTGTTATTGAGCGACCATAACTTTGTCTTGCTTTTCGTTTACTTTTGGCTGTCAAAGCTGATAATGGAATGTTGACAACCGCTAGGCTCGCATTTGCATCTGCATTGCAAACGTAATATGGCGTCAACGCCGCCAACAAAAGACTTTTTTTAAACGTGCTTGTTATCAACACAACCACAGAGTTGCCTTTATGTATTCACTGTTTCTCAACCAAAGTAAGAAAAATAATTTGAAAATAACGACACCATTCCGGAGACAATGTAAGCCTTGTAACTAGTGAATGCCAATATAAAAACCAAACCTGTGTGAGTTTGCGTATTTGTGTATTTCGGGTACATGATGTTGTTTTGTTTACTAGAGTGACCACTTTCCATCTAAGTTATGGCTGGTACAGACGATTGGATGGATGTAGCAGTTGCTCGGCACCTGACGCCGGTGTTCTATGAGCAAAAAAGGCAATCCATTATGCGTGCAATCTGATTTGCTCACGTGAGCATTTGACGTCAGGAGCTATGATCACATTCTCAATCCAGAGAGAAGAAAAATTGCTACAACGCCGGTGTGGTATATTTTAAATTCATTTGCAATTACTTGTACCACCATACGAAATGATGCGTTTACGGAGTTAGTTAAGCTCACCCAAACAAATTTATGGTGTCTGTTAAATGAATACGTCCTTACAACCTTTATGAAACCTGAGTGAGATTGTGCCCGAACATTGCATAAACCCGCATACAATCAATAGATTTTATCGAATTATTGCAATAAACACCCGTATGTCTGGACTAACTTCATCCACATGAGTGTTTTGCCATTGAATAAACGTCATTGTGCTAATTTTCTTGGATGGAATCTTGACTCTAGTCATTCATGATTATATTGTGGCTGTACAGATGCGTGATGCAGTGACTTCTATGTTGCAGAGGTGAACATGAAATTGCAACTTCACCTCTTTAGGGATTGCCGATTATAAGCACAATCTATTGCGTATGTACCGCGATCTCACAAATTGTACCCAGTGAGTATTACGGCAATCCCCAATAACACAAATCTACGCCGAATAAGAGCAGTTGTTTCAGAGAGTGGTACGTTACGTCACAATAACGCATCAGTTGCATGGTATCGTTCGGCATAATTTGTCCGGGTTTTACTGTTAGCAGGATCGACAGTTTTTTCGGCTCGTTTATCTGTGCATTATTTAGCACGGGCGCGTTAGGTTTTTCATCGCATGTCACATGTCATTCCATTCACAAACATAGAAGCTATAATACGTGAATTGATGATTCCTTACAATATCTACAAAACGTTGCTATGGAAACGGGGATTGTTATTGAAACGATTACAGAAATGTAACAGCAATGTCATTCCGGCAACAAGCAGCTTAAGCCAGTGAACCATTTTCGTTCGCAGGGCTTCAGCATTTTTTGGGTTTGCCCATCAAACACTGCACTGCGTTTTGTGATTGACTAGAGAATACACGCCAATGAATGACTACAGATGTAAAGTTTAAGAGGATGGGAATTGAATATCTAAAATGTGTTAATTTTTCATTAAAACGCACAAATAAAGGTATATAGACGAACCGTTTGAGATCTTCCGTCCTGGAATACAATTAAAAGCGCAAGAGTTTATTTCACGAAGCGTTTGCATTGTTTAAAAACACATATGTTTATATAGTACAAATATGTATATGAGTCTTCTTGTCAATTAGGAACTGTCACCTAAGTGTGGGCCGAATGAGGAGGAGGGTGGCTTTTCAGGTGATAAAATGAGGTAATCTTTTACGTAGTAAAGTATCCGACGACTACATACAACCAAGTGTAAGCGCCACAACAAACTCACAACCACAGACCCACTCTGCATATTTGTAAGTTTCCAAACAGCCGGGACCACCGCTATCGATAAATGGTCAGATATGAATACAAAATAGCCCAATTAGGCCATATTGGGATCACGTTTGAAACAATACACGTGCTATGACGACGTCGCATAATTTGCTTGCTAGTTTTGGCTAACAGCTGCTAAGTCGTCAGCTCTAGCAATGCGAAACTATCCCAATAAATCAATTTTCATTCCGGCTATCGACAATTGGTGTAGCTACATATACCGTCTACATGAAGCGAAAATTCCTACAAAGCCGATGATGTATAATTATAGTCTTCTGCATAATTTGCTTTATCAGATGGTGAGGACAATATGGATGACGTGCGCGTTGGTGAAGGCCGTATTAAATATATTAGTAGCTGCTAAAACTATTTACCTTCGTACATCTACGAAACCACAGGACGGTCTGTGACCCTGTGAAACCCACGTTATACAAACACGCACACGCATATGATAGCGTAGTCCACGTGGGGAAGTCAGTGGGGTGTCTGTTTGCAATAATCATACGAAAACCTAGCTATCAGCTTGTATATGAACAAGATAAATACTTAGTCCACAAGCCTCTATGGCAAGAAAAACAGCTTTAATATACAGCTTTCCAACTACAGTCTCATTACACAAAAATTGTGGTAACATTGCCTCATATTGCATCACACCTCATGAACATGAGGGATATTTTTTTCAGCTTGATTTGTAATATCATGGGCAAGGCGAGTTGGCTGAACCGATGGCAAGCAGCACAGAATGTCATTATCTACTAATCACAACGTATTAATTTACCTCAACAAGCAAAGTCTAGGTAAGGATCGTTGATAACTCTTTGGTGAGAACTAGGTATTGATATACTGGTTGGTACTGTCAAGTGTACATTTTCACGCCCAATAATCACATAAATGTCAAATGTAAAATTGAAGCAGACACAAGCATGAGAGTGAATCCGTGGTTTGGTACACACTCGTTGCCTAACAGTGAATATGCCGCGTAGGCACACTGATTGAAACCTTGTGGAGATCGGGGTATATGATCTGTAAACACCCGTTTCAAGAAGTATGCATATGCTTGGAAACTGCAATCTAATGCAGAAATGATTCCATCAACGAATATGGCATGCAATACTAATTCCGGTCAATGAGAGAGGGAGCGAGAAAGCACATATATTTAATAGAATGCTGTAAATATATTGTGCAAGAACAACAGATTCAGCTTGTTTTAATTATCTGCCTTGTTATCGTTCAGAAAATATCGAACTATATTTAGAAAGCTTGCATTGGCAGCATTGAATGGTAAAAAGCTGCTGGAATTATCTCAATTTCTATTTCTGGCAGGGGTTTGATCACATTTTATGTAGATCAGGTGCTCAATGGGATTGTGGAAAATCAACAAGTAGGCATGTTTCAATACCATTCACTTCCGATGTGTGCTCGTTGCCTCTCTGAAGGATAATGAATGATGCAACAGTTTTCAGGCTATGAAACCTAATAATAAATCGCCTGAAGCAGGCAGTATGTTTAGCCCAAATACTCATAGAGTATATGAGATATGATTTTGGATTATATTAACGAAGCCGTTTTGCCAGGAAGCAAGGCAGAAGTAAAGAAAGGTAAGATAAAGGCAAATGTTCTGGGCGCCATATTAAAACGAGTGGAGCCCGAGGAATTTCTACTGTTCTCTTTTCCTTTAATTACTACAGTCTCCAAAAGAACAAAAAGGTAAAAGCGTATCTGTCTTTGTACAGTCTCTTTACACATCACACAACAATATGATGAAAATCAGAGGAAAGATGACTGTTAACCAATCACTCAAGGACCACAGGCGGAGTAATAGCCAAATAACGAGCTGTGCCCGATAAAAACTTCTGCAAACATCATAATATTACGATGCTGATAATCATTGATGATTTAGCAATCTATTCACATGAATATTCGTTTTTAGCATTTGTTCATGCATGTTTTGTAACACTTCCGATGTCAACTAATCCACAGTCCGTGTTATCTCTGAGTAAGTCCAGATAATAACCATAACGCTTGAACAAACAATAAGCTGTAATCTAGCGAAATAGTACCATTAAGCACGATGTATTTGTTCTCACGACTTGTAAACTCCGTGTTATTTGGAATTGCCAACTAAACTAAGTTGCAAATGTTCTCACTCGGGAAGCAAACATTGATAAACTGCCTTACAGTGAAATACGATTAATCATGCTGACGGTTATGGTTTCAGAAGCTAAAATTCTCAACTTCCTCTGCCAAAATCATCCAAGATCACATTCGGGCCACAAACAAACCTCAACGTACGAGATTAATTTGAGCTGAAGACATTATATACGGCAGAAATAGCTTAGCTATTATACCCAATGAATGAAATGTGCGTGTGTTAGCGAAATGAATGTCTACCCAGACGACGGCTGCTCGTTATCACCAACACGTCAACCATAAGCAAACGTGCATTCATCGTAAAGCTTCGGTGATTACTGTTTTACAGTTTTACGGGTCTGACAAAGGTGCACGCATGCATATGATTAGCATAATTATAGGCTTATAGTTTTGCATATATTGACCAAACCAAAATTTTATAAAGCTAAGACCGTAACACAGATGTTTTGTTTCCTTGCGCTATTTGTTTTTGCATCCATGATGACTGATTGCTTTGGCATCCAAAAATATATATATCGAAATTGTGTTATTGTATAGCATCATTAATGACTCTTCTTTATCACTTATTCCCCATGATGTTAATTACTCGAGCTCTCTCATATAGTCTTGGTGAAGTAATTCATGTGCGATGCAGATGTTTATTGCTGAAACATGTTGCGGTGAAAATAGTCAACGTCTAATAATTGTGTGCGCATAGCCTGGTAAGCGATACCCCAATTATGTGATAGCGCACCTTTAATAGAAAATCATAGTGATATATTTATTTTCCCTTTTAGTGTGTCATTCTACGTGGTGCACATGATTTGTGTTCAAATTGCGCTAATTTATCACAACATCGATGTATGTCAATGCATGATGCTTTTTTCTACACCATTTCGTTAGTCTTTGTTAGCTTTAGCTTGTCAGATAACGAAAATAATTTGCCGTCAGTTACTGATTTCTCGATTTTCCTGAGTGACAGGTCAAACCGAAACAGCTACTCTATCCTCATTCACTGTACAGACGTTTGATTAGTGAGATGCATGGTTCATATATGGCTGCAAACATTGTACTAAGTAGTTATACTGGACGAATGAAATGTGCGTGCTTTGAGATATGAAAGCCTACACAGAGGACGTATGCTGGATATCATCAACAATAACAAAATACGTCAACCGGAAGGATTACTACGGCGAATGCTCTTTTATATGTTCGTCACATCAGTCAGTGGTATATTTTGGAAGCATTGAATGTCCGGCCGAGTATGACCACCCATATATCTTATTCAGTCCAGCGCTTGTTCTGTGGTTCAACCTTAGAACTCGTATAATCTATACTTCGTCAATCAAATGGTTCGTGACACTTAACTCTAAAAAGTGAGCAATCCTTTTAGATGATCGCTTTGTTGTATAGGTCAATTGTGATTAAGAAATTGTAACATTATACTAGCTGAATTCTGGATCAATAATCATAGATTATATGATTCAGAATTCGATCTTGTATTGATGTAATTATGCATAACAGTGACCTAGAATTAGATACCCAAGTGGAGCCATGAATTCTTGTTACTTAAACTGGCCATTGTAATCTGGTTACTATTTAACTACTATTGCCTGTATACTTAATGCGTATTAAGTTAAAAAAAACTGCTTCGGGTTTTTTCCGTTCCGCGTGCAAAGCATAATTAGCATCATAATCAGCAAAAAGGGTATGACGGCACTACGTTTTGAAAGTCACAGATAGAATTGATCTTTGTAGCTTTATATGTTATGTGCGCACATTGCATAAATACAGATCACTTGGACCATAATCATTTTATATTTAGACACGAAGCTGCATTCTATATAGCGATGTTTTTCATTGGATCACCGCTTATCACGCCAGATCAAGCAAGTCAGGTTGTGCAAATAATCGGTTATCAATTTCCGCTCATAGGAAATGAGTCTGACGGGAGAAAGGGAGAAAGTCAGTGCAAAACAGGGGATGTGCTTCACAACCAACAACCAACCTGTGAAACCAATCGATAGGCGAGTTTCATTCCTGATTTTATGCTAACTTACTCTCAAGCACCATGATACATGTTTTCGTTATTATACTATTAATTTAGGTTAGGATCTTAATGTACAGTTATCAAGTTGTCGAATCATGAATAGCATAGCATGCAACGTTTCTTTAAAGGTATCCTTCTCCAAAACTATTGTGCTCATGCGTCAACATCTAGGCAAACTCAGTCCATCGTAGCTGAATAATTTATCACTTTGGGACATTGTTTGTCACAAATATAAAACGTTGTCCTCCATCAAGTTAACCGTGCAGTTAATATGAACTCACAGATTAATAGCTTTGTATACTCCGAACCAGAACTGAAGCAATTATAGCATATGCCAAATTATAGTGGTTAAATTAATATGTTAATTAACGATAGTACGACCTGCCTGGCGTTCATTCAATTGTATTTCATTGGTAATTCGATAACCAATGGCTATCTGTTTTTAGACTCATCCACATACAAAATTTACTTGAATGTTTGCCATACAGCCGATGTAGTATTATGCTCCCAGCCAAAGGCAGATCCATGAAAAACAGCAGCAACGTTTCATATCTTTAAGATAAATATGGCTATTGGATTATATTCACTGACTGTCGTCGAGTGTTCATGAACGATATGTAAGCTAACGCATAAGATGAATGGTGTGCGGTGTGCACTTGTTCAGCTCAGGACAAGAAAGACTGACCCACGTGAACGTTGATGGAATACATTAACATTGTAGGTATCCTTTGGCAAAAAAAACGCTCAATCTACGACGCACTACAAACAAAAGGCGAATTGAATCAAAAGCACAGAGCAGATGTTCTATCATGATCCGAACAAATGTCAGGTCACTGAAAACGGCTGCGTTTCTTCAGCCCAGCTATGAAATATTACAATGCTTACATTCCTGTGTTTGCAACATTTGTATAGATTGTGAAGGAATCCGTTAGGATATTGAGATCTCAACCGCCAGAGAACATTTGGTATAATTTCTCATATTGTTCTGATTATGCAATTCAAGCGGTTCATGCATTGCTTTAGCTATCAGTATAGGTAGCGGTTTTTTATTCATAGATAGCCATTTAGCCGATCGAGTTGTGTTGATTACACTTGGATATTTGCAGTCGTCTAAGATACTATCAAACAATAGAACATCTCAAATTATTTTTATTGATGTGGTTTTAGCATTCGTTCATGTGTGTAATGTCGTTTTTGTGAGATAAATCATCCATCTCAATCTTGACATATCTACAACCCTTGCTCTCAGAAGGTTCAGAGAAGACCCACAACGCTTCAATAGATCAGAAGATTTAATCCAGTGAATTCTTTTCACTTTCCGGCATTTGATTTGCAGGCATAAATGGAATGCCTATAAAGTTGGCTATAAATCAAACAATGGTAAACTACTTCGGGATGAGAATCGCTAATCCATGCAGACGGTAATGGAATTAAAAAAATAGCTGTCGATTTCCTTTTCCGAGTCACCTAAATCGCTGTTAGATTACAAAAAAAGGCAAATTGAATGATGCAATTTAGCCAAATCTTTACTCAAGTTCAATCAAACTAAGAGCAAGGAAACACGTCATTCAGAACACAAATCGGGAGCGTATATGTAAAATACAAGGCTGAGATCTGTTTGTATGTCTTCTCCGTTGATGATAGTTTATTATTCAAGCGTGGGAAATGCAGCCGATAATGTCTTCTCATTTTGTTACTTCCCGACAGTTCTTGATAGACCATTCGTGATCGATACTTCACGTTACAAATGGCTAATTATTACTCCTTTTTGGCTGTTTACAAGGATATGTTATATAAACCACCGGAGTCAGCTTGATTCACACTCCAGCTGTTATTTCCATGTGTGTTGTTGAACACACATTGGTATCACCTTGTATTGTTCTGGAATCAGAATATATTCAAACAACGTGCTGTGCTGCAGACTGCATGCCGTGACAAGTTATCTACTATTTCATTAAGCGTCCCTCTTCCAGTACCTTTCTGATGTGATTAAGCACATGCCACTTAGCATCTGATGTGATGATTAAATTGCTTCAATCTTGCAAAGTGGCACCATGCTGCAGTGATTAGGATTCTGTGAAGGGTGATCCGAGTGCACATAGCGGCTTCTTTCAGCTCCTGCTACTCCAGTGGTATGATGTTAAATTTAATTAAGATAAAAGGTCTTTCTTCCTTCCATGCCCACTAGGTTGTTGTACAAATGGCAAGTTAAGGCCACCGCACGGTGAGCAGGGAATAAATAATTTTGCGCGTTAACCTGTTCATTCAAAGTATCATGCTTAATGAATCATTCACCGTCTCATAGCCCCTTCAGATCACCATGACTACCGTTTGGGGCATTCATAATCGCCACCAGCTGCTTGTAAAAGCAATATTGAAAATGTAGTCTATTTCAGTTTGCCATTAAAATGTTTTACTGTCCCTCGGTTGCTATGGAGCCATGATTTCGTAACTCGACTGCTCTTGGTTTTGATATGACACATAGGTTGTACCATCGCAATTCACACTGTTAGCACTTACTACAAGCTCCCCTGAAATATCGCTATTTTTTATAGTAAAAGATGAAATGCCAATCAACAATGTCCAAGCGCTGGAGGGAGGGCTATTGTGTCTGAGTATAAGAAAGCGAATGTTTTTGAAATATATGTTGCAGAATACACGTCATAGTTAGTTTACGGTAGAATGCGCCTGTTTTTATTTAGTTTTTCCTTTTTTGCTAAATTTATCGTAAATAGAACATGGTTATAGTGCATTATCGGAGCTACCGGTTTTAAATCACATTACACAGTCTTACAGCTGATCAGGACCAGTTGCTGTACTCGATGGATGATATATTGCAACAAGCTGCACCACATATCTTGTTTAATTAACATTATGACAGCACACCAACCCCTCATCATAACGTGTCCATTAGTTCACTCCCAATCAATGAAATTAAACATGCGTCGGAGTCTATAATATTTACTAGTGACCCAACTGCCACATACCACCTTCCCAAACCCTTAAAGCATTTCTCACACCCTATTGTCTCATCCCCACTCTGCTAGGGCAATGCCCGATTTCCTGGTGTCGAACCTGCCAGTAACCAAAATGGGTATGTCATACCATAGTCGTTGATGGAATCACCTCTGCACTAGAATTCTGTTTTTAAGCGACTGCTTACCTAATGCAGCAGGTGTTTACAGAGCACATACCCTAATATTCATAAGGTGTCGATCAACAGCCTTTGCAACACAGAGAGGAATGTAAGAGGCATATATACTGGTAGCCATATATGCGTGTTTGTATAACGAGTGTTGCATAGGGTCACAGACCGTCGCGTGTTGTAGATGCACGGAGGAAAATAGATTTTAGTAATATATTAAATACGAAGTCAATACTGTCCAGCCATCTGATCAAACTAATTATGCAGACAACTTTGATTATAAGCCTTCGGCTTTGTAGGAATCTACGCTTCCTAAAGAGGTTGCGATGGTATATGCAGTTACACCAATTGTCGATAGCCTGAATGAAAACAGAGAAATTGCATTGCTAGAGCTGACGATATTTAACAAAACAAGGGAAGAAATGATGCGATGATGTAATAACACGTGTATTGTTTGTCAAACGTAATCTAAGACTGATTCCATTATGACATAATTTCTCACATTGCTTTGCTTATGCGTCTAAATGGGTCCGGACATTGATTGGGCTATTTTGCATTCATATCCGACCCTTTATCAATAGCGGTGTTTGGAAACTTAGAGATATGCACAGTTGATCTATGTTAGTGAGTTTGTTATGCTGCTTACACTTGATTATATACTAGTAATCGGATACTGAGTAAAAGATTTAACTCATTCCGTCATCGGAATAACAACCCTCCTCTTAAGTCAGCTTACACTGTGGTGGTAGTTCATAATTGACAAGATGCCTCACATATGGATTTGTACTATATATTTGTCTTTTTAAGCAGTGCAAACGCATTATGAGATAAAATCCTGCGCTTTTAATTATGTTTCAGAGACGAATGAACACAAATTGATTGTCTATATACCTATAGTTATGTTATGCCTTTAATAGTGTTTATGAAAAATGAACACATTTTAGATATTTCATTGTAACCAAAGTACGCTTACTGATGTGCAATGTCCCAAATCTCTTAACCTAACATCGGCTCGTTAAAATGCGGTCATTCCTTGGTGTGTATTCTCTAGGTTATCACAATACGCAGTGCAGTGTTTGAAGGGCGTGTCCAATAAATGCTGACACCCTATGAACGTCTATGGTTGAACGTCTATGGTTGAACGTCTATGGCGTAACCTGCCCGTTGCTTGGATGACATAGCTGTTACATTTCATTGATCCTTTCAATGACAACCCCTGTTTCTATTGCAACGCTTTGAATTACTGTTAGTGTTATTGTTAGGAATCATCTATTCACTTATTTTATATTTTATGTTTGTTAACAGAATGTAGATTCATTCCGTACGAAATAAAGGGGTTTAAACAAGCCAAGCAAGCCTGAATGAAGCCCAATAATGAATGTCATTCAGCTACAGTCTCATCTTTATGTGACCCTTTCGATCTTGTGCTTGCAATACCAAACACGGACAATGAGTCTACAAATCACATTAGCAATTCAAATAGTCCTTTAAATGACACCAAGCATAAGCTGACTTGGGAGATTCATAAAACAGCTGTGTCTGTAAACGAATACATACTACCAACATTCGGGGTAAAATGAACACGCCAACAGGCTGAATGGCGATGTCATATGAAAATTTTAGGTCCAATATTTGTCACGAAACAGAGCTTTTCATTATGAATGTCTACAACAAGTAAAAGTTTGTAAACAGAAAATATCCCGTTTTGGAATAGGTAGATCACTTACCGTTTATTTGCATGTTTGCTGGCAGAAACGCCATGTTGTAAAATTGGATTGGGTTGACCCGGATGTTGGGGTGATGGTGGTTATAGCATGTGCCATTTTTTTTATCCACCTCCACATAAAATGGGTGACAGCAAGAGGATACACTCGCGATTGACGATTTTGTACTTCGTCGGTCCCCTTGCAGCAAACACAAGTATAAAAAGCGCAGGTAAAAGCTTAGGTGATATCATGAGTGAATGAATGGGAGATTTACATTTTGGTGTCACCATGCTGGACCATCATAAGGCGGATGCCACAACGCCTGGTCAGATCCAGAGGTACGTATCCAACTTGCATTATGGGTTATGTTGTCCATTAAGATACTGAATTGGTTTCTGCACTATATATATATGTGTGTGTATTCAACAGACTGTAAAATAATGTAGTTGTCCAAGGATAACTTATTACGTGGTACACAGAGGGGCATTGCATTGAGAAGAAATAATCCTTTCATCTAATATTCTATGGAAGTTACCAATGACAATGTACTTACCCCCAAGCTCGACTTCATGATGTGCTCCTGTGTGTGAAGTACATTTCAGACATAAACCATATTGTCAGGATAAGCTCAGGCTGAATAGTTACCACAGTCAGTTTCTTGCTATGCTCTTCATTGGAATAACAATGTGACATGCGATGAAAACCTCACGCGCCCGTGCTATATAATGCACCGATAAACGAGCCGAACGACAGTCATTCCAGTTACAGTAATGCACAAAAATGTTTGACTGTTGCTTTCCGTTTAAAAGAAATGCAAAAGCCGGAAGCATAATGCCGAATGATACCATGCAACTGGTGCGTAATTGTTATGTAGCGTACCACTCTCTGAAGCACCTGCTCTTATTCTGCGTTGATTTGTGTTAATGGGGATGGCCGTGATGCTTACTGGGTAAAATGTTGGAGATCAGGGTACTTACTCAAAAGATTGTTCATATTACCGGCAATCCCCAAAAAAAGGGGAAGTGGCTATTTCTTGTTCACCCTTGCAGCGTACAAGTCACCGGAATGGTACCGATATTTCCAAATTATTGTTCTTACTTTGGCTGAGAAACAGTGAATACATGAAGGTAACTCAATGGCTGTATTGATAACAAGAACGTTTAAAAACGGCTATTGTTGTCGGATTGACGGGACATTCTGTTAGCAAAACAGTTGTAAATGCTAGCCTAGCGGTTGTCAATATCCCATTATCAGCTTTGGCTGCCTAATGTAAGCGAAATGCAAGACAAAGACATGGTTGCTCAATAACGCAATGTAGTCGCTAAACGTGGAGCCAGATGAAGATGTTTTGCTCCCTGAAGAGAGCATATTCGAGCGTTATCAGATTTGACTATTGAGATGCTAAGTACAAATATAATTATTAATGGTCTCATGCGTTCTCTGTATTTCGTATTATTTTTATTGCTAATCGCATCTCTTTAGTTGAACACAAACATTGTCAAGCCATCATTAACCTAAAAAACTAAAGCTATGTGGGTTATTTTCACTTACGAAATATAATGTTATTTCCACCTACTATGATGCCAAGCCATGTACTAACCAATACGGTTACCCTGTTTGGAGATGCGAAGCTTTTTACACAATGCAATATTTGTTATGCCTCAACATAGAACGGATCTTAGTGCTTGCCTGTCCAGATAGTTCAATTAAAAAAATGGGTTGCGCATTATTCATTTCACCTTGACTATTGGTTTCGTATAGATCATGCTTGTCACATACTTAATGTATATCACCAATGTTACACCAGTGATCCTGTGAACCCACCATGTCAAACATATACCATTAAGCTACACAAATTAAGAACAGGCAGTTCCGGATTAACAACGTGTGAAGCAGTTTTATGTAATAAAGAGGCTCCTGCTTTTACATACCGAGGGGGAAAGTCACTTACTTACACCCACATTGGCCAAGCAATTATCGTACCAATACTTTATTATCACCATCTAAGTTATCAGCATGTTGTTATTGCGAGCCTTTTTGCAAATTTATTGCATTGCCTGAGCCGATGGAATGAAAATCAACCATTTTAGATAGTAGATATTCAGCTAATAAATATGTTTCGTCTTGTTTCATATAAAACGGTTAGGTTCGGGTAGGTCTGGTGAAGGCGTCGGTATTACTTTACATTGTAAGGACAGGAACACAGTAGCTTCAAATAAATGGTCGTGTTTGAACCCTTTGTGAACTGTTATCTATATATCGCACACCAACGATATACGTGCATTGACTACATAACACATAATCGCACAAGATGAAATCAATGCAAATACAAAGAACGTATTATTCAGCATCGATGTCACATTACTCGGTTTCTGGATAAATCAATGTCTATTGTTCCATAACGTGTATCATAAAAGTTAAAACACATGGCAATCATTAAATCACTGTTGATTGGTAAACACAAATGTCATTATTGCTTTTTCGTTAATATCCACAACATTTTAGAGCTCACAGAATATTTGCTTGGTTTTGTATGGCCAACAAAAAGCAATTTAATTGGAAGATTTAGACTAGTGGCGAGGCCGTAACGCACGTTAAGTCGGATTCTTGCGAAAAGCAAATAGAATTCCTCGATGTTACGAATGGCAATTTATGCAATGGTCGTCATCCCGATCAAGACTGGACTATTAAGGTATAATGTCAACCCACCAATTTGGTGGTGAGAATGTGGCCATAATTCGCTTCGATTACAGATAAATAATGAGTATTTCGAGAGAAAACATGGGGATCATTTAAAAGCTTACGACTAGATTACTATCATTGCACCAGATTGCAATCAATTGCGTTGAAGAAAAACGCTTAACTGCTTTTAAGTAAGTAAATGCAGAGGATGACTCTGGGGAAACAATCCGTAAAAAATGCATTGTCTGTCGAGGCTAGTCAATGTGTAGCATACTACAAATAAATGATAAATCAACAAAACATCATATCGTTACTTTTGTTGTTTGCCAATGTGGTCGCTGTTTTTTTTGTACCGGGAATCGCAAATCTAGTCGGTTGGCACAACTGTAACCCCTCACCAAAGGTATGGCAACCGGCGACTGCAGGGGCAATCCTATAAAAGCAACGATTTATGATTGCGAACTTCTTTTGCCTAGTTGTCATGATACCAAGTCGTCCAAATGCTGGTTAGCCATTTTGATGCTTTCTTTATTTCTTTTCTGATGAGTGAACCACAGCAAGACGAGGGGTTTCTCAATTACAAAACATATGTGAATTGTGTGCCACATGCAATGCATTGTCTCTCAGTATTTCGCTGAATCACCATAACCGGCACGTATGTACATATGCAAAGTAGATGTCAACCTTTAACCTAACAATAATTTCATCTTTATTGCATAATCATAAACGGTAATTAATGTTTGCTTTAATAAACCATCGTGGTTTTTACAGCTGAGAGTTGTCGAGTTTGCTCTATCGGGAGTTCTTACTATCATACAATGGCATGACATATTATATATGCACAGTGAAAAAAAATACTGATATCCGCAATGACTAGCAAATGACAGTAACTACACCAACTATCGTTACAGATTTATCAGGGTCAGGGCCGCTACTTTGTACACTTTTAGAAGTAATAGCAGCCTATGCAAAGAGCCGGCTGAAAAACGAAGATGTACATTTATCAGGAATTGTGTGTATTATTGTTTTCCAGGCGGCAGCAATATAAGACAACGTACATGAGGAATGGAAAGGTCATCTCTGCCTTACATCAATAAAATAATTTCACTCTGTTGGTAATATTTTGCTATAATGTGCCTATTGCATTAGGCGCTCATTCACGGCTGGTACATTATTTCCGAGATAACAGTATATTCAGGGTCTTAACATTTTCGTGCCCCTTGAAGTGCATATGGAATATATATCTCAATGCTTACCCCACATAAATGGGAGTTATGTGCCGCGAACAACGAAGTGCACACGGCGCAAGCAACCTTTAATGAGAAAGAGTTGCAGTCACTTCCCTTTCACTACGTACATATCAGGAAAAAACACAATGCTAAATGTAAAGAAATATTAAATCGTGTTAAAAATTGATTGCAATAAACTTTCCCAAATTGCAAGTGTTAATTACATTTATTTAATGCTATACCTATAAATTTCTCTGCTATTGACAGTGAGAAATATGTTGCTGTGCCGCCCATACATCACTTGCGTTTTAGTTGCTTGTATTTTCTTTGGCTGCAAGCGTACGGTTTGTCGAACACATTATGAGAGCACACTATTAGCTTGATACTGAGGTTGTTTAAGCCATTAAATTATCTCTCTAAGGATTTCCGAATCTTCACCGGAATGATATAACGATTAGATGCGCGTGAAGTTAAGGGTGTATCACATTTGACACTTACGGAATCATAAACGTCCATTGTTTTATATATTACCCTACGCCATATTATAAGGATAGGCACAATCTGGATAATTACTGGAATCTATTTTACCTCGCTTTTATACTTCAATGAATTTTACAACATGACATTATCAGTAAACAAAAGGGAAACCTAATGCCTCAGAGCTACATGATGCAGTGATAACCAGGCCGAAGAAGAGATATACTGACACAAGCCGACAGTTATGTGCAAATATTGCCACAAACAACGTACATGAGGAATGGAAAGGTCATCTCTGCCTTACATCAATAAAATAATTTCACTCTGTTGGTAATATTTTGCTATATGTGCCTATTGCATTAGGCGCTCATTCACGGCTGGTACATTATTTCCGAGATAACAGTATATTCAGGGTCTTAACATTCTCGTGCCCCTTGAAGTGCATATGGAATATATATCTCAATGCTTACCCCACATAAATGGGAGTTATGTGCCGCGAACAACGAAGTGCACACGGCGCAAGCAACCTTTAATGAGAAAGAGTTGCAGTCACTTCCCTTTCACTACGTACATATCAGGAAAAAACACAATGCTAAATGTATAGAAATATTAAAATCGTGCTAAAAATTGATCGCAATAAACTTTCCCAAATTGCAAGTGTTAATTACATTTATTTAATGCTATACCTATAAATTTCTCTGCTATTGACAGTGAGAAATATTTTGCTGTGACGCCCATTCATCACTTGCGTTTTATTTGCGTGTATTTCCTTTGGCTGCATACGTACTGTTTATCAACACATTATGTGAGCACACTATTAGCTTGATACTGAGGTTGTTTTAGCCATTATATTATCTCTCTAAGGATTTCCGAATCTTCACCGGAATGATAACGATTAGTTGCGCGTGAAGTTAAGGGTGTATCACATTTGACACTTACGGAATCATAAACGTCCATTGTTTTATATATTACCCTACGCCATATTATAAGGATAGGCACAATCTGGATAATTACTGGAATCTATTTTACCTCGCTTTTATACTTCAATGAATTTTACAACATGACATTATCAGTAAACAAAAGGGAAACCTAATGCCTCAGAGCTACATGATGCAGTGATAACCAGGCCGAAGAAGAGATATACTGACACAAGCCGACAGTTATGTGCAAATATTGCCACAAACAACGTACATGAGGAATGGAAAGGTCATCTCTGCCTTACATCAATAAAATAATTTCACTCTGTTGGTAATATTTTGCTATAATGTGCCTATTGCATTAGGCGCTCATTCACGGCTGGTACATTATTTCCGAGATAACAGTATATTCAGGGTCTTAACATTCTCGTGCCCCTTGAAGTGCATATGGAATATATATCTCAATGCTTACCCCACATAAATGGGAGTTATGTGCCGCGAACAACGAAGTGCACACGGCGCAAGCAACCTTTAATGAGAAAGAGTTGCAGTCACTTCCCTTTCACTACGTACATATCAGGAAAAAACACAATGCTAAATGTATAGAAATATTAAAATCGTGCTAAAAATTGATCGCAATAAACTTTCCCAAATTGCAAGTGTTAATTACATTTATTTAATGCTATACCTATAAATTTCTCTGCTATTGACAGTGAGAAATATGTTGCTGTGCCGCCCATACATCACTTGCGTTTTAGTTGCTTGTATTTTCTTTGGCTGCAAGCGTACGGTTTGTCGAACACATTATGAGAGCACACTATTAGCTTGATACTGAGGTTGTTTAAGCCATTAAATTATCTCTCTAAGGATTTCCGAATCTTCACCGGAATGATATAACGATTAGTTGCGCGTGAAGTTAAGGGTGTATCACATTTGACACTTACGGAATCATAAACGTCCATTGTTTTATATATTACCCTACGCCATATTATAAGGATAGGCACAATCTGGATAATTACTGGAATCTATTTTACCTCGCTTTTATACTTCAATGAATTTTACAACATGACATTATCAGTAAACAAAAGGGAAACCTAATGCCTCAGAGCTACATGATGCAGTGATAACCAGGCCGAAGAAGAGATATACTGACACAAGCCGACAGTTATGTGCAAATATTGCCACAAACATAGCAGGCTGCAACAACACCTCAGCGTAAATGCTGCCATGTAGCCTATGTTTTATTGTGACCCAACAAAAGTTAGCACACTTGGTAACGAATATAAGTCGCCCTTTCTTATCCAAAATATGTTGTTAAAATTTGTATTAATTAAAAACAGTAATTACGCTTTTACTTGAAAATATAGGTGTTTATTATAGCTATCATGTGAATATAATTTGATCGAAGCTGCAAATGTATTTCAGCACCAATATAGGTGTAGATAAAGTTATGTATTTAGACGGAGCCTGAACAGTAATGTATACCTAATTGAGATGCAAATTTGTCCGGTCGCACTATTGTGTATTAACTTCTTACGCAACATAGAAGAGCGAAATTACTTTCATCGAATACGGCCCCGCAGGGGAGTATAAAAGTATCTTTAACGAATACTACTATTGTTCGTCCGCTGATGGGTGGTTGCGTGGTTGTCTGATATCCTACTCAGTCACCATTGTACTAGCCAGTGTTTGTCTTTTTGATTTTAGTCATAATGCACGCCTCATTTATATGCCGTTATACAGTAATGCCTATTGTTATTCCCATCCCATCCTCATTGCTTACACACGATAACGTAGATGGTAGCTGGCTACTCCGTTACACCCAATGACCTCATGTACCCGAAATACACAGCTACACATGTTACACTAAACAACCTCGTATATCCGAGAGACACAAACACACACAAGCACATTCACCCACTAATTACAAACCTTGCATTTTATGCTTTGGATGAGAAACAGAATAAACATATCTATGGCTGTGTTGATAACAATCACATTCAAAAGAAACCTTTCGTGTTGACCGCAAGTTCCGTTAGCAAAGCTATTACAAATACTAGCCTAGCGGCTTTCACCATCCATTCTATAGCTTTGCCAGCAAACGTAAAACAAAAGCAATACAAAGACATGATTGCATAATAGTAAAAACGGTGGATGATGGATGCAGTGTACCACCAGTTATGATAAAACACTTCAGTCCGAAAAGAAAGTAGGAGCGCACATGATGCAAACTAGGCTAAGCACTTACCTTATGCGCCTCAGTGCGCTTAAAAGCAATCGTAAATAAGGATTTCGCAGTTCCATAGGGGATGACGCATAATGTTTAACGTTTGTGTTTAGCCTGTGGAGCGTATGTAACGAAGTACTTAGCGCATATAGCCTGCTGTACGCGACATATGTCGTTTCGAATTGTTGACATCCCGCTGCTGCACGCGACTTATGTCGTTTTTGAAACATGTTGTGTATAACCGCGCGTTGTAATAACGTAGACAGCATGTTCGTAGATCTGTCACTGTCATTGGCTGAGAGGGGGATTCCCATGACGAAATATGTAATTTTTTTGACCCAGAAAGCAATAGATCAATGTCTTTTCGGGTTATTTAAGACGCAGATAACGCCAGATAATTACAGGTTAATTGCTAGAGCGAAAAGGGAGGAAAGTGATTCATCGTCCTTTGTGAGCAGCGATTCTCAACGCGATATTCAGTTTGAACGTTTGTTTTGTGAAACTTCTTCCGATGAAAGTGATTTTTAGGGTTTTGGTCCGAATGCTTTGGTGATTGATCGGGACTGTACAGCGACTTTTGATTGCATCCAGGCTCCCAACAACAGAGACAGCGCACGATACACGCAAAACCCAATATTTGGTTTGTCAAAAATAAGATATCGATCTGCAGTGATTGACTTATATTTACATAACAATAAAAAGCCACCAAAGTCACATACTTGTAAAGATCAGTTCATATCGATGTCAATTGCAAGAAATGCATTTCTACCTTTCCAAATCCCTAAGTTACATTAATTTTGCAAAGCTACCCGACGGAATAAATAATTAGCCAAAACAATGCAGCACCAGAGGTAAAAGAGGTACAAAACTTATACAGAAGGCTAAGGGTTATCATTCTTTATATAGTGAATGGTATATGCTTTTTTTGAGAAACCCGCACGCAAACGTCATTATCAACGTCACGCGCTAAATGCAGTAAAAGGTTTCATCTTATGCCAATCACAAATGTAATTATAGAAACAGGAAACTGAACAACTTATTACATTTAATTGTGATACACCTAACAAAGTGATAAATAACCTTCGTGTGAAACTGCACAGGCAGAACAATAATGAAAAAATATAAGATGGCATTCGAGAATTGCTTTATGCGGATATGTGATCTGAAAGGACATATGATCTGAAGAGAGAGAGAGAGAGAGAGAGAGAGAGAGAGAGAGAGAGAGAGAGAGAGAGAGAGAGAGAGAGAGAGAGAGAGAGAGAGAGAGAGAGAGAGAGAGAGAGAGAGAGAGAGAGAGAGAGAGAGAGAGAGAGAGAGAGAGAGAGAGAGAGAGAGACAGAGACAGAGACAGAGAGACAGAGACAGAGACAGCGAGAAATAGACAGAGCGACAGAGAGACAGAGAGAGAGAGGGTTAGAGAATAGAGACATAGATATAGAGAGGGAGAGAGAGAGCCCATATATCTGTAAATATATTGATAACAAAACAGAAGATGCTGCCTTGTTATCGTTCAGAAAATAACGAACTATATTTAGCATGCTTGTATTGGCAGCTTTAAATGACGAAAAGCTACTGGAATTATCTCACTTTTTATTTCTGGCAGTCTCTTCACACATCACACCACATTATGATGCAAATCAGAGGAAATATGACTGTTAGCCAATCGCTCAAGTACCACAGCAGGAGTAACAGCCAGTTAACGAGCTGTGTCTTATAAAAACTCATGCAAACATCAAAATATTACGATGATGATAATCATTGATAAATTCGAAGAAGGCATCGAAATGTATTCACATGAAAATTTGTTTTTGGCATTTCTTCATGCATGTTTTGCAACACTATGGATGTCGACTAATCCACGGTCCGTGTTATATCTGAGTAAGTCCAGTTAATAACCAGAACGCTTGAACGAACAATACGCTGTAATCTAGCGAAATGGTACCATTAAGCACGATATATTTATGCTCAAGATTTGTAAACGTGTTACTTGCAATTGCCAACTGTAGGAAGTTGGAAATGTTCTCACTCGGGAATTACCATTTGCAGACATAAAATAAAAGAAAAAAGCGTTGATTATCAGTAAACATTGATGAACTGCCGTAGAGTGATAGACGATTAACCATGCAGACGGTTATGGTTTCAAAAGCTTCCACTCTCAACTTCCTCTGCAAAAATCACCCAAAATTATCGGGCCACAAACAGACCACAACTTAAACGTCTTCTTTTAGTTGATGCCATCAGTTACGGCTGAAAATATAAGCTCAGCTGTTATACCCGATGAATGAAATGTGCGTGTGCTAGCAAAATGAATGTCTACCCAGACGACGGATGCTCTCTATCATCAGTCAGCAATGAGAAAGCACGTCAACCAAACAAACTAACGTGCACACATCGTAAAACTTTTTTACTAGTGCATCGTAGAAGCGGATGATAAATGATCTTAGCGTTTCAAGTGCAGCAGAAGAGAACGCTAAATGTTTAAGCAATACTTTGCAACCCGTTAGATTAACTCTCTATTTGTGTAGCGTGATAAAGAAATGATTTAGCTGACATATAAATACACAATCAGGCTCTTTAAAACTCCAGACTTACCTGACTACAGTTACATTACTTAACACGAAATACCTCTCTCACTTAACTAAGAGAGGTGTTAATGTTTACCGTTTAAATAACAAGTCTTTCCCCTCATTTTGTCGGACTTGAAAAAGGTAATACGGCATACGAATAATTCAAACGTTAGCTCATATTACTATATGAGATTAATCAACAGATATGAGACCGTAGTGCGTGTACTTAAGCTGTTCTAGAGCTAAAGTATTCTTAAGCTGCAATATTTGTCTTCTGACTTGCAATGGTTTAAAATTGTCATATAATTGAATATGGCAACCTTAGTTCCAAAACTTTTATGAGCTACATCCTAAGTTTGCACTCAAAATACATGATACGCGTTTGGTTAATCACACATCAGTACCGCATATGATGACATGATTGCGTTTGAGTGGATCACGGCCGTACAATAGCTGATGCTTCAAAGACTTACCAATGTACATACAATAACGACAACTGCCTTCTACTGACGTTTCTCAAACGGTTGGCCGTATATTTGTCACAAAATGTAATTCGCTTCGAGAGACTACTTCTGCAGCGCAATAGACATCATCTCTTGACCGACAATTCTGGCTTCTCAGTAAGAAAACCAATGCATTATACTTAAGTTTCTTGCATAGCAATGCTGCATTGATAGAGCCAAGTTATCAGTACAACTATAATGTAGAAGATGTCCCCATTGGCGATGCATGCATTTTCGTGTATGTATTATATTGTGCACAATATAATACATAGACGATGTCAATGTAAGTGAAATTGCCGGGATGGATATCCTCTAGAGCATCGATTATCGTATAATTTGTCTGCGCAATACATTATTCACCTGGTTCTGTGAAAGAGCTTTGGCTTCGGCATCGCATGGAGTTAACCTAACATTTCATTATCTGCTGAAAGTGTGCTTGGCATAAACTGACTTCTTGAAATTCTTTAGCGCATTATTGCCTAAAGATTGCAATGTTTTATAACGCCGAGCCACTCGAAGTTAGCCCTCTTAGCGTAGCTATAATCTCTTTAGTGTAACTTATTGTGTGTACCCAGAAAGAAATTTATCACAAAAACTCGTTACGGAAAGTATTCTGTATACGAATTAGTTAACTATTTAGCATTTTTTAACACATTTTGGATACATTCATACATAACACACCAGATATATCCATAATTTAACTGACGAAATCAATAGATCGATCACCCAGCAGCCAAATTGTTGCATTTATGAGCCAGACGAAACTTAAACATATGGTCAATAAGTCAGCTCTTGTAACATCTCTCTTCTGTCATTATTGTACATGACTTTCGCATAAAGTTAACTGTTAGCGGAATAATGTAGCCTTACGAACGATAAATTTAATTGGTATTACGGAAATATACAAATGTGACCATGATGAACGTATCCATAAGGAAAGCACGAGAGGTAGTGCTGGTCTATTCATCAATAACAATTTAACGTTTACTATTACAGATTATCTATCTATATTTATTTCCCTTACTCCGGAATCTGTATTTTTAGGTAGTGAAACAAAACGAAAGTGCATCATTGTTCTGGTATATGGGGTTCATAGTCCTGATCCTTCACGCACATCAACACTTTGTGAGGAAAATGTGAATATTATGGATACTCTTAATAGTGTTAATGACAGATGTGTCATTCTCATCTACTCATATATAAAAATCATGACGCAACCAATAATTGTGTCGTAAATATGTATGTATTTAGATATATGTTGCAAATTACAGAATCCACTACGGTAACAAAAACCTCAGCAAATATCTTCAATAGCTGGCTTTATTCTCAAGAACTGTAAATTGTTAATTATAAATATGTGGAAAAAATACCGTCCACATCATTCATAAACATGTTCAGCCAGCTATTCAAGTTTAATACAGCCTGTGTAGCGGAAATGGCTTCGACATATTTCACTTCTTGCTACGTCATCGAGCCATTTTCCTAGATATAGAATAATAGGAGCAAACGTTTATATATCGCAGTGTCTCTATTCCAAGGTCATTTGCTTCAACAATATCAAGCGAAGAGTTTTGGTTCGGTATCTATACCGTATTACTGCTCTTCAGGTCTACTATAAGAGCAAGCATGTCAGGTAGCACACATGAAAGATTGGCAGTTTCTGCTAAAACAAATTATGCCTTAAACGAGAAGAGGAAACAGATAGTGCAAAACTAGGTATATGCTTCTGCACAACTAATCCATGGACGAGATGCAAAATGGATGTTATGACACCTAACTACCAAGCACCGCCATACCTCAATTTGCGTTTGTATAATTACAATAGAGTCAGTAATGTTGACTGGGGTTATTAAGTATTATGTTATGACTAAATGTAAATAGCTAAAATACCATTCATGTTCTTGCGGTTGAATTTAATGTTCACATTCAAATTTCCGGTTGAACAGATGGACAAACCTGTTACACAGCTACTGACTAATATGCCACTCCCTGACTATGCTATATATATATATATATATATATATATATATATATATATATATATATATATATATATATATATATATATATATATATATATATATATATATATATATATATATATATATATATATATATATATATATATATATATATATATATATATTATATATATATATATATATATATATATATATATCTATCTATATATATATATATATATATATATATATATATATATATATATATTTGTTGGACAGGGTTTGCATTTTGTGTGCTGGTATGTTTGTCTATGCGAAAGCATTAGCCGTCTCCTCTGTTCTCTTGAATAGTTCGGTCACAATAACCCTGAAAGGAAGCACATGCATTGATAGGCTAAATGGATATTGCTGCATAGAAACTTTAGTGCTATCAACTTGCTGTGATGCCTCGTCATGTATTGACCAATGCTGTTACTTTGCTGAAGCGTTTCGGGGATCATAATTTATCACCATTTTTTTCGTCCTGAATCAAGAAATACAGCATGATGTTCTAACGTGTGAGTTTGTGATGTGTTGTTCAAGGTACCAAACCTCCACACGGAGCTCTACCTTTACTATCGCTCAACACTTGAATGGAGGATATGCCCATTAGACTGCAATACTTTCATTAGCAGCATGAAAATTGGCTGTAACCGGTGACAAAAATGAACAAGCAAAACTAGTGGTGCACAATGAAGGCCTGCTGTAAGCCTTCTGTGCAACATTCAAGCTCAGCTGGCTCCAAAAAAACGAATGCACACTTTGTGTCATAACTCACTAGCAATGAACATTATGCCTTAACAAAGATAGGGGCACAATGTTAGGCAATATGTCAAGTTATTTCAAAAACAAATAGCCAGTCATCATATATATGAAGTTAACAACTTATCATACTCAATTATGTCATTGGTTGCGATTGGATCGTGCTTGCTTAGGTATATTTGAACTAAGGTGATGGCTGAGATAGCATAGTGAACAAAGAGAGAATAAGTCACCTGACACCGCATCACAAAACAATACGAAGCGGTTTAAATTCAGCCTTAGCTGCTATTAAAGAAAGCTTTGTTATTGCATGAATTAGTTGCTAATTTAAGTGGTAAATTGTAGCGAATAATGCGTATCAACACGGCAAAACACTGACCACTGAACCACGCGGACGGTTAAATGAATAAATTGACCACTGTCTTGCTTCTTCGACAACAATAAACCAAATCTACAATGGTCTTCACTTAAATGGCGATTTGAAATAAGGGCTTAAAGCAAGTTGATATGGCACAGAATTGTCCGAATGTTGTTTAGCCAAGTAGATGCAATCAGTGTAGACTTTGTGACGTATGGTATTTCACCACGTTTTTGGTGTATACTGATGATATATCATTGTATTATTTGCATGGGATGAACTTGTTAGATAAATCATCATAGTATGCAACCCTGAAATCGACCATATATTTTCCAGACTGAGTCAGTGTTTATCTCAATGTCACACGTTTAATGCAATAAACCGTTAATTAAATCGCGTGGTATTTGCTTAAAGTTGATTTTATCCTTATTATATCGGCCGTCAAAGTAGCATTGTTTAGTTAACATTTAAGTTGGGTTTGCTCCATCAATAGTTATTGCCAGCAGTAGGAAGCATTAAGCGTGCACAGCACTATAATTAATTGCTTAAATCCTTCATGCTCAACCATGACACCCGTAATTACTCGATATTGATCGTGAATCAATGTTCGCTTTGTTCAGTCATAGCAGCAATTTCGAATGGCCTGGTTGCAACATTTGAATCTTAAATTTGACGAGAATGTATATTTATCAAGAATTGTGCGCTTTCATACTTTCTATACAGCACTCCGTTTACCTGACGGCTGCCATAATTGACATAAGATCAAGTAGTGCTAGGCAAAAAATCTGTACAATGGGAACCCCACTGAGGGCTCGCCCGAAAGGGGAAATGTCATATTAATAAAGTGATTCAATTCTGTTGTCGCTTTTATGTGGCGACATAACAGTATATTCTAGGTAATAGCATGTTTCATCCCTGTGCAATACCAGCGATATAAGTTTGCGAGCACATATTTGCATATGCTGGTGTTATGGACCCCACAGCGAACACATCAACAGTCATGCGCATGAATATAATTTAGGGTATAATAAGGTATTCAACATCGTTGACATTGGGATAAAATTTTGATCAGAACATTGCCCCTCAATTTGATGCATCAGACCTAATACGAGAAACAAGACAGTACCTCCCTGCTTGCAAGATCAGAAATACACACAGTGCATATGGCAAGAAAAAATTAAATGATAGCGATCCTAGAGCTTTTGAAAATTGTCATAAGATTCATTGCAAAACATAAAATTAGTCAATCATATCCTCAACTCTAATCTAATGTTAATGTGATTTCAAAAGTATGCCATATAAATAAATCTTGAAGAATCTATTTTTGTTCGAGTTTATTCCGCGATATAATATAAATATCTTATAAGATATATATATTTATATATATATATATATATATATATATTTTATATATATAATGTATATATCAATATATATATATATATATATATTTATATATATATATATAATATACAATGACATATATATATATATATACCTTAAGGCTGAAAATAAGGTGCTGTGCCGCACGTCTATTATTTGAATCTTACTTGAATGTTGAAGCTCTTTGCTTTTTATTAAACACAATGACAACACACTAATCGCTAAATGTTGAAGCTGTTCAAGCCAAATAATCGATGATCGATGAATGGATTCCAAAATTCATCTTTTATCCGCTGCAAATATGTCTATCCCTTACAAATTAAATTGAATAATAAAACAATGATGTTCTATACGTATCATATATGATTCTAACAGAACCGCCAACACCCTTTCTTGTGCACATAATGTGAATCATATTGAAAACATAGCTTCAGGCTGGATAGCTTAAATGTTACCATTCAGTGTAAATGATAACTAATACGCTTGCTGGAGTGTGCGCACGTGCAACATTGAGTTGCAGAACTAGAAGATGGATGAATGCAAGAAACAACAGAAAATATTCTTACGTATGGTTATCCAGGATATTATGGTACGACTTGTTCTAACTGCAAAGTTTTGGCATTTATATGCCCTTCTTGAGGAGCGCGCACAATTGTAAACGTCTGGTATTGCATTGATCAATTATATCCTTTCGAATTTGTATTAAAACCAGCTAGTTTTCGTCCAAGAACGTTGTTTACAGTTATTGTTGATGGAGCCATGTCATCGTTATCGCAAGGCTTCTTTCATGACGTCAACATGTTTGTGTTCACTAATTAGGAAGGGAGTGGCAACATAATTGGGCATAAGCTGACGTCACAAGAGAACAGTTACCGACTGTTGCAAGCAAGATATTTGTCCATTTCTTTCGCGAAACGTTATTCTTGTATTTCAAGAATCATTATTGCAGCTTCCTATAAACGATTTGTGCACATTATGAAACGTCATTTTTCATGTTAACCTTGAAAACCCTTTCTTTGCACTAACAATGTCTGTGTGATAAATACTTCTAAAAACGATATAAAATGATCTACAAAATGTCTGAATAGACATATTTACGACATAGTTTGAAGTCGTCGTTCACTGTGTGAGGTGAATGAATTATCGCAACAAATATAAAACACAATCTTTTATAGTTTAGAACAGTAGACAGCTTCATTTCGCTTAAAACACTGGGGTTCCGTCAGACTAAACCAGCCTGAATATTGCCAATTTAAAATGTAATTCACATTCAGCCTCAGTATACTTGACCTTATCTTAGTGCCTGTAAGAAGGTCAGAGAAAACCTAGTCAATGGTCCCAAAAAATTCTTTGCATCTTAATAACAGTAAATACCGGCTTACTGAGGCTCTGGCAATCTACAGCACAGCTGTGTACGTGACAGGAAAATATGCACCTTTCGTCGCGGCTGAAATGTAGCCACGTGAAGGTAATTACTGAGCCGCAGGGTTGTTCACAGGCGACAATCATGTAATTTTATGTAATATGCAAGATCCGGCTTCTAGTGTGTTAAACAAGCTATCCTGTCATAGCAGTAATACGTGCACAATTAAAGGGAAAGTCAGTTATTAGCTCCCACGTTGGCCAAGCAATTATGATGCTTTCCAAAAGTACTTTTGCATTGTTAGCCTCATTTCAATTTTATGGCATTGACTAAGCAGATAGAACGAGAAACAACCATATTTGGTAGTAGGTCTCTTGCTAATAAGTATGTTTTATGCTGTTTATCATAAAGCGGATACTTAGGCGAGAGCTTACATTATACTGTAATTTCGCGGAACACAGGAGCTTAGAATATATGGTCGTGTTTGTACCCTTTATGAACCGTAGCATATATATCGCTCACCAATGATACAGGTGTGCTCCATGGCCTAATACATAATTCCCCCGAATTAAAGCACTGCAAATACATGAAAACATATTGATTCGCCATCGATCCAACGTGTACATGCTGTCGCATCAATGATTGTAGGATATGTTTTACGTAGCATAAGAATTATAACACATGGCGCTTATCTAACCTGATTGATCAACACAAGTTTCAAGGTTGTCTGTCTTGGTTGTATCCACAATAGTCAAACGCTCACAAGCTATTTGCTTGATTTTGCATGCTAAACACATTTAACATTCAAATTTTGAGATATTGACTAGCAGCGATGTGAAATCATAAGGTATATCGGAACCCTTCGATGCGATAAAATGTCAAACTAACTCAACCGTCACCATCCCGATTAGTATTAGAACAGGTCTTATCAATTCGGGAATGAGAAGGTGCGATTATATGTGATTACAACTAAATAGTGAGCGGCAAAAAACGTTTGCACCCTGAATAAACTTACGACTAGATGACTACAATTCCACCAGATTGCAATCATTTGCTTTTAAGTTCAACGTTTTACTGCTGTTAAGTAACTAAACACAGATGATTGCACCTGGAAACAATCATAAAGTTATTTCGCTGTTTAATTGTTCTTGCGGTCACTGGGCGGTATTTACATATGCTCAGCAGTTTACCTAATCTTGATTGTTTTTTATGGAATAACCATGCACGGTAAATATCTTTGGTTTAGTCGACCATCGTATTGTTTTCAGCGGACATTTATGTCGGTTTACCATGTAAACTATGGCATGACACATGATGCATGCGCAGTGCTATAATTCAGTGTTTACATCCGTAATGGCTCGTGCATGATAGATGCTGCACCAACTATCGTTGTAAAACAATAAGGCTCGCCATCATGTACACCTTGTTAAGTAATAGCGGCCTTATGTCTTTATATATTTGACGAAAATGTACATTTTCCAGGAATTGACCGTATTAATACTTCACAGCACATCGTTTATATAACATTCGCGGCCATTGAGAGTCACAAACTTAGTGCTGTACCGCCCATACACCACTTGCGTTCCCTTTTGGCTCCATGCGTACTGTTTATCGAACACAATGAGAGCACACTCTGTATTGATGCTGAAGTTGTTCAAGCCATCATATTATATATCTATAGATTCAAAAATCTTGGCTGGTTATCAAAGTACGATAACTATATGTACCGTACAAAGTTAAAGATGTATCTCATGTGGTACTATAGGAAGCATTGTCTTATATATAACCTTCATCATATTGTAAGGCAACTACTGGATAATTATAGAATATCCCCCTATATACTTCAATGAATTGGACAATGCGACATTCGTAGCTAAATGGTGCTGTAGTATGCAAGCCGAAGAAGAGAAACACTGACACATGCCAAACCTCAATGTGCAAATATATACGACTGTTGTGATCTAACAAAAGCACAGTTGGAAACGGCCGCACCTGTTCTGCCTCGGCATGCTGAGGATGGTAATTGTTGGGTCTGAACGGGCATTTTAAATGATGTATTACATTGAGCCTTCACCATATTCCAGTGTGTGTTGATTGATTACAAGTAAACATAACGATAACACTCAGGTTTATAACTATTTCGGCCGTGAGTGTTTTGCAACGAATAAAGCCAATCAATGTTCCAATTTCGTTAAATCGCTGGTTTGTGATTTGTATATGGCTTAAAAACTATCATGTAACTATCCAATTTGTTAATGCACGTTTACCATTTCTACTGACCTTATTACATTCGTCCGTGCTGGCTCCGAAATGTTGTTACACGCTGAAGTGGCCTGTTTGCATTATGTTGCTCATCAAGCGTTAAGACCCATTTAACGTTTATTGCTGTGCATAATAATCGGATATAAGCTAAGATAATATTTCTTCAGGTAGAAACTATCATATTTAAATAAATTTTCCAGTTCCTATATGCAAATCTCAACTACATTCCAATAATCATATTTCATGAAGGACGGTTCACATCACTTGCCACAGTGATACTAATATAAGACATACCTGTTGACAAAAGGTAGATTATTAAGTACCGCTAAGCCCTTTCGTACGCACAAAGTGTCCTTTGCATTGTTGCCATAAATCGTGATAACACACCAGGTCAGAACAAGTTTCGAAGCAGAAAATGAGCGTCGCACAATGACCAATAGTAGGTGTGATGTATTTCTGTAAATGAATGCCAAGAGCTGTATACATATTTTGAGACCTATCACATACTATGGTTAGCTGAGTTTTATAATTAATATCACCTGTCAGGAGTTGCTCCTAAAAATGATGCTTGAAAGTGGAACGTTATGATAGGGGCGGTCCTGTCGTCATAATGGTAATTTGGCGCGAAAGAGTTATGCGCATCACAATATGTGATGCAGCTTGTGCTGATGGATTAGCAATCATTCTATCAAATACAGGCATTTGTGCTTGTCAGCTTTACACATAATTGGACCGTTGAAACGCTGACCCCAACACATGGCACAACAGCCTCTTTATTTTTAATGTTATATACGCCAGCCAAAACAGCTCACCAAGATACCGAATGTGGCCCAAGCGTGCATCAATCAAGGTTTTTATATATTGCTCAAAGACCCGTTGATTTATTCTCGTCTTGTGACAAACCATAGCATGGGATGGCTTATATTAGCCATAAAGCATTTACATGCTACCATTCGGAACAGTATGAAGAATAATAATGTGATATATATGCACACCGACAAGGTTTTGCAAACGTTACATGCAGACGAATTCGGTATTCCATAAGTACGCTTAACATCGTTAACCACCAATGTCTAGGCGTCAATACATCTTAGCACTATGAAAAACGATATATGTTATGAGCGTAAACGAACACTGTATGCAAGCGCATTGATATGTATATATTAAGATGAAAGCCATCAGCCACTCCTTTAAATGAGAAGCAATATTGAGTAATGCTGCTTATTGATTTATATATATATATATATATATATAAATATATATATATATATATATATATATATATAGATATATATATATAGATATATATATATATATATATATATATATATATATATAGATATATATATATATATATATATATATATATATATATATATCTATATATATATATATATATTATATATATATATATATATATCTCTCTCTATATATATATATATATATCTCTATATATATATATATATATCTATATATATATATATATATATATATATATATATAATTGCGGACGATTCGTCCGCATATTATTTATCATATATATGTTTTATCCGTTCAGATAGCCACTGCAGATACTATATGGTCCTAATTTCAACAAGCAATAGCAAGTCGATTTTATATCTATTTCATTTATATATATATATTTATGTCTCTTGCATGAGATTCGTTCAGCTACATGTACGATTCGTCGCCAAATATTTCCATACGATGTTTTAGCTTTGGGATGCCACTGCATTCATACTAACTGGTCCTAATTTGAACAAGCAATAGCAAGTCGATTTAGTATGGATTTTGTCTCTTGCATAAATTAGCTTAACAATCATACTGTAAACGATGCTCGAACCGATAACAATAGACAATATTTGAAAAAAAAATATGGGAGAATGTCAAGATTCAAGCAATTGAATCATCAAATATGATTCATCGAATGCGACACCAGGTACACAACGTTTTAGTGATGGATGATGGCACCATAGCTAAACTGATGTGTGAACTGTTACGCCTCCTTAGTCAGATGATTGAGAGGCATGAATTATGCAGAGCAGCAAGTCGTCTATACATTATTTACATTTCTAGAACTAGGCCAAATATTGAAATTGAAGTTTGAATTTTGCCTTAATCATACAGATAAGCTTCACAAGCAGTAAACAATTCTTTACAAGTTACATTATTGGAAATATATTTGAAATTTAAACACAGTTAAGTCATAAACAGTTTATGACCATGTTTTCGTTAGGTTGGACAGACATACCGTAAACGATTATTAGATTGCATCCTTATTTCAAATCGATACTTTGGCAGTTCATAAAGTTCCTATCTGAGAACAATCGTGAATGTGGACAGTGTTTTGAATAATGTTATGTTATACGGATCTTCCATCACCTGTAAGGATAAATTTACAAATACCGTATCTAGTTAGGCATTCTGTTGAGTCATAATCAAACCTCACCTGTCACACGCGACCTAACCCAGAATAAGTGCATAACACAAAGCGTGCCCTGTAGTTTTCCGCTATACGTGTGCTGCTGTTTATGATTATATACGACACTAAGCTCATCTGTAAACTTCCATATCTCTCACGAACAGACAATCACATACACATCTCTGTCAGTACAAAATAATGCATAGGCTTGGTATAATTTTTAGCGATGAAAACTTGTAGCGGTTTTATAGGGTTCTCAATGGCAGGGAACATAATACTACGTCGGCTGTTTGGCAATAATTCCAGACAATTTTGTATCAGGTTCGCCTTAGATATTGTGTGTTTTTTCTATAGATAACAGTGGGTTGTTTGCTTTTATAGCATTACTATCAACGTGGCTCAGAGTTGGTAATGAACGCCCGACTTCTCGCACTATTGTTAGTGAACATATTACCATTTCAACACTAGTTTAGCGAATTACAATGAATGGGTTTGTCATATTATTTTCACATTTAGTTTGCACAGAATAATGGTTTGTATTTTCGGCAAACACGGCCAGGCAGTGGCAAATTAGTCATTAACGATACATTATGTTTGCCAATATATTGAATAGTGAGAACCGTAGGTTAAGGAGAGGGTATCACTACAGAAACGTCGCATTATATGCATCTGTTTATGTTTACACAACTTGGTAACTTGACATAAAGTTCGATGACCTCTATTGATAGTATGAGAATACTAAATAAGCCATTGTGGTGCTTTGAAGTAAATGAGCAAAACATATATCATAAAACACACCAATCGATTGATTGCGCAAGGAAAGGTGAAGCAAATCCATAGTTGACCACTGCATTTTCTCCATCCTGCCGTCAGAGGCATTTCCTATGAGAGGAAATTGACAGCCTGCCATTCGCGTAACCAGACTTCATTGATCTGACAGTTGGCGTGATAAGCAGTAATCCGAAAGAGACGCTCTCTACATAGAAAGCAGCTTCGTGTATATCAAACTATGACTGTAGACCGTTTCATGTGTACTCAAGCATTTCGACCAACAGGCTGCGGATTAGGTCCTCAGGTGCGAAAACTTGCCTGGCTACTGGAGAATTTATATATATATATATATATATATATATATATATATATATATAGATATATATATATATATATAGAGATATAGATAGAGAGAGAGAGATATATAGAGAGATATAGAGAGAGAGAGAGAGAGATATAGATATAGATATCTAGATATCTATCTCTATAGATAGATATAGAGAGAGAGAGAGAGAGAGAGAGGAGATAGAGAGAGAGAGAGAGGAGATCTCTCTAGATATATATCTCTCTCTATATCTCTATATATATCTATCTCTCCTCCTGTCTCTCTAGAGAGAGAGATATAGACCCTGTAGATCTCTATATATATCTATATTATATCTTTATCTAGTCTATCTATCTATATCTCTCATCCTATATAGACCTTTTGGTCTAAGAGAGATATATCTACATATCGATATATCTATATGTCTATATCTGTATATCTCTATATGATATATCTCTCTCTATATATATATCTATCTATCTATCTCTCTATCTATATATCTCTCTCTCTCTCTATCTATATATATATATATATCTCTATCTCTATATATATATATATATATCTATATATCGCATCTAGGGGTGCACTACTTTATGCTGCTTGAATGATATTTCCTGCACACGTAACATATACTTTAGACAGTCCTTTTTGCACAAATGACCCGTTTCATACATTAAAATATTTAGATGTGGTAATTACATATAAATAACGAGCAGATTTATTTATGGTGATTACTGTCCATTTGATGCTCGTATTAACTGGTTTATTATCATTGATGCATGTTCTACTCAACATATGACCTGCTCGTCGACTATAACTATACATTTGGTAGTAGAACGAAGGGTGGCGCTGCGCCGCGATACTGCTATGTCGCCACTGCAACGATATGTACTTCAATGAAGCATGGGTGGTTTAAGTGTATCGACAAGTAAGTGCAGTGAATTGATATTGAGTTAAGGCGTGCGCATACGAGCAGTAATTATGCTAACAGTCATAATAGCTGCGATTGTCATAGAGCCAGAACGGCAGTGACAATCCATCTATAGGTGAAGACGTGCCGCCTTGTAGTATCGTTCTTGCCATCAACCCAGCTGCTGGTGAAAATTTGATGGGAAGAAGTTTGCGTGTATGTAATGCATAATGCTACAAAACCAGCAAGTGGATCGAATCTCCTATATATTAATCGATGATTGTTGCTTTTCTCTGGTTTACAAGTTGAAGCTGAAGAGGCTGACTCAGATCATGAATAACCGAATAAAAGTGACAAATGGTAGGTCGCTACCATACATATTTAATTTCCTAATTAGTTGACGAAAATTTACAATTCCTCTATGGTAATTCACCTTTAAATATCCCAAATTGTACTATCAACCCAAATCGCCCAATAACCTTCTCTCTATCAATGTCACAGCATGAACAATCGGGACTTAACGCAAATTGCCTGATGTAGCTCCCGCAAGTAGATTGTTAAACCAATCTTGTGTCGGGTTTAATAAAGACGCATTTTACGTATACTTCCATGCGGAAACTATGTAGGGATAGCTGGAGAAGAGAGAAGAGTATAATTCCAGCATTTGAAAATATTCTCATGGATCGGTCATAGCTTGTCATCCATCATGTTCAAAAAGAGGTACAGACTAGTACAATAGTCACTGGAACCTTGGCTGCTATTTAATAGCAGCCATGTATCTATCAAAATCACAGCATGAACGATAGAGGCACATTACCACACGTAGCTCTCGTAAGTCGATTGTTAAACCAACCGTTTTCAGGTCAAATGCTGACGCACTTTACATTTACTTCCAAGGGGATTATATATAGGAATATATGGTGTAGATAATAAGAGAAAAAGAAAAACTTAAATGATTGTAAACATTATCGCCGATTTATCATCAATGTAATAGCGCATGACAATTTGTTCAAGCATGGAGTATATTTACGTCTAATTTTGCTACAATTATTGTACGTTTGGTTTATGCCATACCTGTGGTAGGCCTATGCATGTAAATGTCACGAAATGAATACAATTGCAAATTACGTTCTCCGTATTAAAGCCTAGCACGTGGTTAGCTGGTTAGTGAAATGTGCGAATACAGGTGTTCATGCACACAGACAAGTAAGGATGACAACAAAATCACAAGAAGAGTAACGGCAAATACGGCCTAGTCGTATTCAACACGCTTTCTGTTATTCATTTATTAAAGCTAGTCAGGTCCAAAAAAAATTCCTTGCTTAGTGACGGCTTAATGCAGTAGATGATACGAAATAATATGTTGTGGTGTTGGTTTTTGAAGTTAATTTATTCTTCCATCAAGGATGATGGGACAGGTTGAGCGGCCTAGATGATTTAGGTCAAATCAACGTCGTGAGATCAAAGAGCTACGCTACGCCTATAGGGATCACTCTAACTGACGTTATGATAGACAAAGCTCTTCACCCAGGTGAACTATATGAAGATAAGTTGAGGGAAACAACCCGCTCTCTTCTCCCATCAACATTGACCTTGTCAAATACTGGGGGAAACTTAGTAGAGTTAACCCGCGGCAGATATCTGCACCCTCATCTCAACCATCCAGAGATTCGGGGATAATTTTGGCTCGAAGCTTAGCTTGATTATGAGATTGTCATCACATGGCAGGTTTTATAAGGAAACACAATCCGACGATCTGAATTCTGTTATTTGTTTCCACTCATATCCCGACGTGACAGTTGGATATCTAACACAAATTATTGTTCTATAGTGTGCAGCTTGCCGACATTGTTTGGCACCTTCTTTTTCCAGCACATTCTGTCTTCATTGCAAACGGACACGAACTTTTGTATGACAGAATATTAGACAAAATCTCATCAGGAGTCACACATGATGGAAATATATCATATAACGGATGCTGAACTATCTTTTAAAAACAACCTTGCGAAGCACTGCCGGTTTATGGGTTGGCGATTATTTACGAAGTAATCAGAGCAATCATTAGCCAATTGCGACCCTTCTTACAACGCATGCAAAGGTTTACCATGCACGATTCGCCGTTTAACTTGTCATTCAGACACTCGTTGAGTTGTGTTCATTCGGCTATACAGGTCACATTATCTGGCGAACACAGAACGTTTGTCGCTGAGCATATCTTCCTGTTAATGAGACCATAGCATTTTTCAAATAACAAGTGCAAAGATAAGTCGACTTAAACTATCAGAAAGGGTACTAATGTTTTTTTCACTAAGTATTTAGCGCAATTACAGCACAGCAAGTGACTGTGGGCAACATACAATAGCCAAGCATGCACCAATGATCGGTATTGCTCTCTACAACGAGGCTCAAGGTGTGCTTTGTTCACGTTGCACAACTATCTTAGAATTTTCTCAAGTGTTTGTTGATCGGTTTTAATGTCTTCAGACATTTGATAACCCGCAATTGTGAACCTGCTGTTTTCAGTAAAGGCCTGAGCAGTTGGTGCTTATGAATATTAGATGCGTCGCTTGTGTAAGTCAGTATTGTTGACGCTGTCACCGCATCATTTGTAACTCAATGCGTTATAATAGCAGCATGGCAACAAGAAATTCTGGCCATAGAGCGGCTATTTACGAAATGCATTCGCAGTTGTTGCTGTAAATCATGCTTTTCCCCCATTATCTTTACCAATCCTCCCCGACGATTGATATATTTTCGCACGGAAGTAATAATGGTTTAAAAATATCTTTACAAAAAGAGATACACAGAGGCAATTTGCGTTAAGCATCCTCATTGAATATGCCCCCATCGTTCATGCTGTAACATTGATAGATAGAGGGTTAGCGGACACTCTGACGTGATGGTACAATCTGGGATATTTAGTGGTCAATTACAAGTGATGTATGGTAAATTTATGTCAAACAATTAAGAAGGACAATTCATGTGGCAGCGACCCGCAATTTATCACGTTATCTATGTTATTTATTGGTCTGCCTCTTCATTTCAAACCTGCAAACCAAGGAGATGGCACGTCAATCTTGCTATTGGCTTGGTACACCACGAATAGCGTACTTATGCCGCTCGTAGAATAGTTAGTCAACTAGGCAATATATAAGATAATCAAAACACGCTAAACTCCATAAATAAATCGTTGGCTTGATGAATTGGGACTTAAAGCGCATGGGAAAGCCTTACGTTGTCGTTGCTTGTGAGGGCAATAACGAATAGAACAGTGAACTGTGCATTGTGTACTTACTACGCGAGGTGTGAGCTTGCTCTGGCCGGTTGTTTGGTTTGTGATCACAGTCATATTGCCTGGCACTGTTGAACCATATGTGCCTGACGCCTGACAGTTTGTAGCATGTTGCGATGCAGCACCCCTTCGACCTGTTGTACATATTTATAGTGTCCCGTCCATCGTTATGTTAGCCGCATACATTTGCCTCTCACGTCTATGCTTATTTTGGTAAACTATGCACTCAATTATGCACTCTCATTTATTTCTCAACAGTTAGATGCCTCGAACCATTCCTTGACATTACCCGATAACCTAACTATCTCCCTTACAACCATATATATTTTGGCCCAAATGGTCAAAATACTGTTTAAACATGAGCGTAGAATATGTTTATTTCAAGTATTTAAGATTTGAGGTTTTTTGGGAATTTTAACACCGAAATTATTCGTCTATATAAAACTTTGAATAGGTTTGCAAAACGCTGCCAATGGCTCATTATGATCATATCGACAATAAATATTATAATTCTAATCCATGATGACGGAAAATTATTGTACAATTTTTGTATTCCGCAGTATACGCAAATATATATGGGCACGAAAGGTTGGATTTATTCTTATAAATTAGTATCTCGACCATTCGTGGACGACCTTTAGAGGACCAAAAATATATACAAGGAATATTATGCGGAAAATCGATTTTATTTGCAGTAATCCTTAATATTATATTATTAAAGGCATGCCGAGTTAATAACTAAAAAATACTTATGGTTAAAATTTACTTAAAAATAATGGCCACGAATTGTTGGAGTCTACGAATGGTTGAAATCGTCAGTATATATATATATATATATATATATATATATATATATATATATATATATATATATATATATATATATATATATATACATATATATATATATATATATATATATATATATATATATATATATATATATATATATATATATATATATATATATATATATATATATATATATATATATATATAGATAGATAGATAGATAGATAGATAGATAGATAGATAGATAGATAGATAGATAGATAGATAGATAGATAGATAGATAGATCGATAGATAGCTAGATAGATAGATAGATAGATAGATAGATAGATCGATAGATAGATAGATAGATAGATAGATAGATAGATAGATAGATAGATAGATAGATAGATAGATCGATAGATAGATAGATAGATAGATAGATAGATAGATAGATAGATAGATAGATAGATAGATAGATAGATAGATAGATAGATAGATAGATAGATAGATAGATAGATAGATAGATAGATAGATAGATAGATAGATAGATAGATAGATAGATAGATATTTTTGCCGACTTGGTTACTCACATGGGAAGGATGATCATACAATTAAGACAACGCGTAGCTCTATTTTATATTCAAAACGTAGGGATGGAACTTGATATCCAATGAGACATATACACTTAGCTGAATGAACTGCAGCGTCAGAACAATTCAATAAGCAACTATTGCCGAAAATACTTATGACTTGAATACGACCATTTACAGCCATATACAAATTTAACACACCGTCCTTAAACGAGGTATAGAGGGCTTTATTTTCTATCTGTGTTCAAGTTTTCTTTTAAATGTTGGGCCATATATCCTGACAAATTCACCTAAAGCATCAATCTCATAGCTCATCTAAATCCGTCCGAAGTCTGTTTAACTTGAGGAAACCGGCAGATATGGCTTAAGTAATATTTCCTACTAATTGCAGCTATGAGTTAAACATAAGACCACGCGCAAGTCCGATGAACTTGGGGGAACAAGCAAGTATGGCTTAGGTTTTATTTACTACTAACTTCAGCCGTGAGTTGAACCTCACAACTAATCTAGATTTGCTAGAAAATCCCTTTAACTCACGGAAATTGGTACCGCTAGGTATGGCTTGGACAATACTTGGTACTAATTTCAAACATGTGTTCAGCAACATAACTCATCTGGATCCATCAGAATGGCCGTTAAACTCTCTGAATCTGGCAGGTATATCTTGGACAATCAATCCGTAAATATTCACCCGTAGCATCAACCTCATAGCAAATCCGAATCTGTCCTAAATCCGTTGAACTCGTGAAAACCATCAGGTATGGCTTGTGTAAAATTTCGTTCTAATTTCATCTTGAACAATATATCGTTAACATTTCACACATGTGTTCAACCTTATGGCTCATCACGATCCGTCGGAAATCAGATAAACTTGCGGAAGCAAGCATGTTAAGCTATGTTGATATTTCCAACTAATTCAAGCAATGCGTGTAACATTATAACTTATCTGGACCTATCCGAAAATCCCCTTAACTTACGGAAACTGGCAGGCATATCTTAAACAATATATCCTAATATTTCAACCATGTGTTCAGCCTCATGTCTAATAAGGAGACTTTGGTAAGCAAGCAGGCATGCCTTGGGTGATAATTCCTCCTAATTTCAGCCGAGTGATCAACATCATAACTCATCTAGATCCATCAGAAATTCCCGCTAAACTCACAAAAACAGGCACTTTCATCTAGAACAATATATCCTCGATATTTCACTCGCAGGTTCAACCTCAGGGCTCATAAAGATCCCAGGGATATTTACAACTGACTTCAGCGATGAGTTTAATATCATAACTAATCTAGTTGTACTAAAAAATCCGGTTAACTCCCGGAAATGGCAGGAATATCTTGAACAATATAACCTAAAAAATGAACATATGGGTTCAACCTCATTGCTTATCTGGATCCCTCGGAAGTCCGATGATCGTTGGACAACCAGCAAGTATGTCTTGGGTGATATTTACTGCTTATTTCATTCAGCCATGGGTTGATCCTCATAACTCATTTAGACCTTTTAGACAGGGCCTTTAACTCACGTAAACTAACTGGTATATCTTAAACAATATATCCTCAACCTCATGGCTCATCTGGATCTCTCGGAAGTCAGATGAACTTGGGGGAAAAGCAGCCATGACTTGAGTCATTTTTTTCTGCTAATGTCAGCCATGGGTTCAACCTCATAACTCATCTGGATCTACCATAAATTCCATTAAACTCACGGAAACTCTCAGATACATTATGTATAATATATCCTAAAAATTTCAACAATCGGTACAACCTCATTGCTCATTTGGATTCGTCTGAAGACTTTAGCACTTGCATAAAAGAGGCTTTTTATGTTTTCAGTCATATTTAACACTAATTTCAGGCATGGGTTCAACCCCATAATTTTGTGTCATCTGGATCTATCAGAAATTAACTCTTTTAACTCTATGAGAAACTGTCAATAACTACATCTTAATCAATATATCATCAAATATTTCATCTATTGGTTCAACCTCATGGCTTATCTGGATACCTCGGAAATCAGATGAAGTTACGGAAGCAAGCAGTTGTCGCCTAAGGTTTGTGTCAGATTTCCTATTAATTTCAGGCATAGATTCAACCTCATAACTCATCTTGATCTATGAGAAATTTTCCCATTAACTCACGGAAACTGTCATATACAAGTGAACAATATATCCAAATAATTTCCAACTCAGCATAGGTTCAACCTCATTGCTTATCTGATCTATGAGAAAATCCAATAAACTCGGAAGTCAGATAAACTTGAGGAAACATCAATGCTGTTGTCCTCCTGTGTGATATTACCTACTACTTTCAAAGGTATTGCATGGAATCAAACCTCATCTGGATCTATGAGAAATTGTCTTAAACTCAAAGGAAATTACATGTTGAACAATATATATTATTGGTTTGGGTAGGTTGGGTATGGTAGGGTGGGTAGGACGATACAGAGCCAATGCCTTGCGAAGGATACAATGCCATCTGCAGAAGCGGTGCAAAACCTACGTGCAGACAAGGGCAGAATCTCCTTTGCTGCCGCGAAAAAGAAGTAAGGCATCGGGTCAATTAGGCTGTGGTAAATATGGGCAACAGAGGCACCGCCAGCAAGCTCTATGGAGGACTCCGAGAGGAGCAATCCAAATGGCCTCCACCAGCCAACCAAGGTTACCCAAGAGTCTAGCAATCCAAATAGGGTGCTGGCTCTCCTCAAAACGTCTACTGCAATGGATTCCGAAAGTAGCCCCACCCAACTACCATTCCACACCGCGCCACGATATGGCATCCCTAGTTTATACGATTTCGAATATACAATGCAAAATATAGAGAAAAAGGTGGACGATATAGAAAAAAAGGTAGACAGTATTGCAACAGACATGGAATCCGTAGAGGAGGAAATAGACGACAATTTGTCGGTTCTGGAAGACGATAAAGAAGAGATGGAACCAATCTAGGAACCATTGCGGACCCAGCGTCGTTTTCGACAAGATTGCAAAGGGCAGGATACGTAGGATTTGCCACATTGCTTGCATGGAAGGTCTGAAAAATTACAAAGAACCTAATGGAAGCCGCATCGAATTTCCTACCAAAACCAGAACCTGCCCCCAAGCCTACCCCAAGTCGGGACATTGGACCCTGGCCTACGCTTGTTGGGCGGGACCCTTTCTACATGGAATAGGAGACAGGGCAGGCAAATAGATTCTACGTTGGAGGAGGCAGGCCAGTAGGCTGGAGGAGGCTGGCCTGGTGGTGGAGCACGTTTGCCGCCTGCGACCAAGTGGGCTGGAGGAGGCACGTTCGCCACCTGTGACTGGCGGTGTTCGCTACCTGCTACTGGGGTTGGCAGGCACGTTTGCTTACCTGCGGCTGGGGTTGGCTGGCACGTTCGCTACCAGCGGGTAGGGTTGGCTGGCATGTTCGCCACCTGTGGCCCCGTTCCTATACCCTATGCCATATACAATTCTTTCCTCTGTTGCAAGGGCAGTCTTTCAGCAAGACCTTGGTTGCAATTGCATAGCGTAGACACCACATCAAACATCGATCGTCTTTGTTCAAAATTGCCTTGGTGCGGAGTAGTTTCTCTGGTAGTTGGATTGTTGTGTAGTCTTGTTTCTCGCGTGGTGGCGCGGGTTCTTCCAGTTCGTAGTCGAGTGTATGCAGGACGCAGCGATCGCTCTTGCTACAGTGGTCGAAGGCGCCACATTTGCAGTAAGGGTTCTTTCTTGCCGAAGAGTATGGTCCGTATAGCTGGTATATCGTATCGCTGTTCTTTGCCGCAGGATTCGCTGCAGTCGTGGTGTCGTTCGACTTCTGGTATGCCGTCCTCTGGTGTGGGTAAGATGCAACACGTCCGGCCCGGCCTGTTGTTTGTCGTGGAGATCTCTACTATGTCTTCTATGTACCTCCTGCAAAAGGCATGGTGGAAAAATCAGTTGGTATAGCTCGCGGACCTGGCGGGGGAAATGGACAAGGTGCACTGCGGTGGTACCTAGGATGAAGGAGAGAATATCGCACTCTTCCTGGAACAGAAACAATTGGGGGTTGTATTTGTGGGCCTGTCATGCCAAGATTGGTCTATCTCGTAGTCGCGGTCCACTTTTTCGACCTCGCCTTGGCGGATTTTGGCGAAGGTTTTCGAGCCTACGCGGTAGGTCCTTCGGGCTTCTCTTTCTCCTATCTTGCCGGTTTGGATGCCTTCCACTAGGCTGTTGGGAAGCTCCCGGTTGTGTGCGAAGTACTTTTGGTTTGTTGGGGGGTGTACGTCTCTTTTCCATTTCGGATGCGGGTGTATCTGCGGGCCCCTATCTGGTATTGTCTCTTGGCCTTCCGTTGGCCTACTGCGCCAGAAACGATGTCTTGGTATGCTTTATTCGATAGTGCGTTCTTTGCAGGCATTGCATTCTATGGAGATCCCACTTGTTCAAAAGGGCGGTGCCACGACGTTAGTTGTGATCGATGGGTGTGGATGCGCTCGCAAACGATGGATATGGGGTCTGGAGGGTGGCCTAGGGAGACCGACGTTTGCCGCGGGGTGTTCGCTACCTGCTACTGTGGTTGGCTGGCCGAATCTTAGTCTGTTGGAAATATGGTTGCTGCCTGGTGGGGGGACCAGGGTGTGGGCGATTTGCTTTGATGGTTGGAGGTGATCTCAAGATTGCCCCCGCTGGGCCAGAACCGCTATTACCTACACTACTACAGTTCTGATCTCGATCACGAAAAACTACTGGCTACGCGGACAACATTTACCGCCAAAAACAATAACTATTCTATAAACAACAAGTTAACCTCGAATCCCATCCAACTATTAACCAGTTTCCTGGGGCAAACAAGTCATGCAGTAGCCAACATGGGCATTCCGCCACATTAACCCCACAGTCAGATGATTACCAATGACTCCGATCACGATACCGACAAGAGGTCATAGTGACTCACAAAGCAAATAATCATTACCAACCCACAAATAACCTAACACACCTCACCACAGTGACTAAACACAACCATATTTAGCATATCACCATACCTACACACAACAGCATACATGCATATATGCAACACAATACGTTCTGCATTCAACATTGCCATAGAACGAATTTTACCTGAAACAAATATATTAGTTTTTGCAGGTCCTTCGTTTTACAATCAAGGAATCAAGCACTTACTTGTGCCCCACCCAGCCAACATAAGTTTTAATGAGGTAACCGCCCCATAGGATGAAATGACCCCAGTTAAAATGGAACTGTAAATGGATTCGTGTTACTTCTCGGCAATAGTTAACACGTAGATCACGTATGACCTAAAGAAGTGAGCCTTCTCTTCTTTCAGCAATCCCAAAGCCGCTAAACATTGCAATCATCGTTGTCCCAGACATACCGAAATATTTCATATACATAACATAACAACAAATTATTAGCTAATGTTTTGTCTTCTATTTCAAGGCTTTGGAGTTGTGCGATCCGCAGTGAAACTTATCAGATCAGATAAAAATAATGCAAAGTGTTCTTAAACTACTGGACATGATATCAGGTTACTCTGCTTTTATGAGCTTAAGGGTATAGTTCACAATCACAGCAGAATTTGCCAAACCAACTTTTTTTTTTAACTGGAGAGAAGCTATAAACTCTTTGCCGGGATCACAAGAAACCCAAATCTGATGCCGAGCCGGCATGTTTATGGACTTTTACTTGACTAGTGATTAGCTGAATACGAGGAGGTTTATGAACTAGCACACGGTAATTGTGAGTAGGGTGAGCATACTTCGGTCAGAGACTACACTGAATCCAGCAACGCTTATAGGGGTCACTCGGTGCAAAAAAACTTGAAGATTGTCTTGTTGGATCTCATCGCACAATACACGGTTTCCATGGTTATCTAATTTTCCATGGTTAGTTGCTTGCGGTTACTTTCCAGCTACCTCTGATATGCTGAACAACCAGCCCCTCCAGATGTCTCACACGCTCCACCCGGTTATCGCTCATAGACTCCCCTGCCTCCAGATAACCCACTTGCACATACAAGTCTCTGACGTGTACCTCCAAATCCTGTACACGACTTTCTAGCTCACTGACAGTTTCCTCGTATGAAGTCGTATGCAAGGTTCAACTATTTAATACATGTGTATATTATAATGTATATAAAATGAAACCAGTGTGCAATGATGGTAAAGTGAGCTACAGCATGGCAAGCTGCGGGGCCGGTGTACGGCCGTGAAAAAGCAGATATATCCCTTTTCTGAGTTTGTTTCTTCTTATCTTGCGTGCACTACAGAAAACAATCAATATCTGAACTATGCATCGTTGAGTAAGTCACAGTTTACCAAGCCAGTGCTTACCATGAGCACAACAGCTTACACAGAAACCATGCGATAAGCTTCAGTCGCATCTCAAGGCGCTCCGTGTACATGACTAGGGTCCAAATCCAATGGCGCACTTCCAAGAAGTAAGTCGCGTGGTGAGGGTAGGTCATGAGGTAGACCATGGCAGTTAGATCACAGACATCCCAATCATCACATGAGGTCAATCGATGTCGCATTGTACAGAACCTGGGGTGCCGTGGTTAAGTAAAATGACAATCAAGATTTCTGGCAGCGTATAAGACTGAGACATTGTATATTGAAACAGCAGGACTGATAATAATATAGATCATAATAGCATCATTGGTCAATTCCTTAAAGAGCCAGACACAACTGCTGCTCCAGCTGACGAACCCAGCGTGACATTACTCACAATAGAGATAGGCTGGCTGTGATCATAGCCGGTGGTCAGTACCTGTGCGCAGCGTCTGACAATTGACCAGGTTGAATTAATGACTGATGAAGAGATCACCAAGCTGTATGTTCGATACGAGACTCGACTGGTCTCTAGCATAACGTGCACACTTTGTCAAGCAGTTCCACAGCTGTAATCAGGTGTTGCTGATATGATTCTCCCGATTCCTCTCGAGTACGGTCCAACTCTGGTTGCCGACCCGTTAGTTGGACAAACTCTAAGAATAGCTACGTGAGAGCTCAATCACCACTATGGCATGTTCCTAGCACTGCAATTCACGGTCTAAACAACAGCAAAGCACTGCTGATTTGGAGAAGCAAGTATAGTAATCAACATATTTAAACGGGGGCAACGTTGGATGAGGTGGAGAGGGTGACTGGTGTGTCTGAACCAAGAACGAATCCGAGAAAAATTGCGGAAGGGCGGAAGGGCGCCACAGTCTGAAAACAGGATAATCTTCTGAGTGAGGACAGTGAGGCCAAGGCCATGCCTGCCTCGTCTAAAAATGAGGAAATCGCAGCATCAACCACTAAAACAGTGATGTCACCTCATCAAACTGCTTCATGGGTGCCCTGGGTTGCTGATGGATTAGGGTTGAAGGGACTAGCATGATTGTAGAGCAAACATAGAGACAAAACAGTCTTTTGTGAGCCGGTTGTATAACAAAGCCAGGTCGGTAAAGGGCAATTGAAGCTCCTAATTCCTGACATATAGAGTACGTCCTGTTGCATAATGCCAACCCCAAGTGCCGATGGTAAAATGCTCGTCAACGAGCTGGACCATATTGCAGTTGTTTCTAGTACATCTATACGTAACGAGCTTGGCAAGTTGGTTCTGTGAGAGGTACTGAACCTAATTGTCACGCTACACGACCTCGGCATGGCTCTTGCTGACGTAGCTCTCGCCATAGACACAAAAGACGTGGTAATCAAAAATAGGGTTTTACCAGCAGACAAACTTCTCTACAAACTAACAACTCCTTGCGTACTTTGGGAGCAACTACATATTACGAAATTCGCAAGTTGATGCGAAACATAAACGCCATGATGCTGCAATGAGCAGCTCTACTGGCAGGGACATGCCGAGAGCGCTTTCCAGGATGTCGACGACGCCATACGTGAGTACCCCCCCCCCCCCCCCCCCCCCCCCCCTGGCCGCAGGCATATCCGACAAGCCACTGGAGCCTGAACTCCAGATTTCAGACTTCTATGAAAAGGGATATCAGGTGACGTTCATTATCCTGTGGTTGAGGATTCAGATCTTCTTCCGGTCTTTGATGATGAGAATGCAAGGCAAAATCAAGACGCCATTTATTTGTTTTAATGGCGGTCTATGCAGCTTTGACGATGACCTCAAGGACGTTATCACGGCATGGTTCGT
>CM067356.1:69086469-69103087 GCA_034190875.2 Urechis unicinctus
GCGATAGCTGCTACCAAATGGAGACCATAGCTTTCATCGTTCATTGTCTGTGCTGAACACCACCAGACGAATGGAATGTGGATAGTAGAAGGTGCCTCATTATTAATACTCCACAAAAATACACATGGGTAAACGCAATTCAAGGGCGATAACTGCCATCAAATAGAGGCCCTATCTCATCTCTGCTCAGTAACTGCCCGTGCTGTACTGCACAGAGGGCATGGTATGTGGATAGCATAAGGGGTTTCATTCGAAATACTCCACACAGCACCCACGGTAAGAGGTTATAAGTTATTGCATGGGCGAGGGGGCTATCAAACTATAATATAACAGCTGTCGGTCTTTCTACTAAAATTCCGTTGCTGACACCAATACCAATTTAATCACATCTGCTTGCGCAAAACATATATGCTCACTACAGATGAACATCAAACTGTTTGCGTCAGTGATGTTGTGAAGTAAGATGACTCCATGTTAAATGACTATCCACCTTACACACGTCAGGCACGTCCCCGATTAGACAAAAACAACAAGAAGGTCGCCTCTCATCGAAGTAGCAGCGCCCAAGGGAATTTGTCACTATGACAACAAGTTAGTAGTTTTGCACGTTATATTTGTGTGTGTGTGTGTGATGCCTCCGATATCGATTTTTTTTCATATGATTATTATTTTGTTACAGCCTGTTGGTTGGCCAATAACATCTCACATGTTTGCATATGTCCCTGCTCGTTGCCTTTCATTAACTTCATTAGCCAACACTGAGTGCGCGGTACGTGCGGTCGGCATAACAACCTCCCACAGAGAGCAATCACTAAATTGAGGTAGAGCTGATACGGGGTTTTCAAATTTGGTAGGTAAGCAGCATACTAGCTCAGAAAATAATATAATAATTATTGACAGCTGCGAATAGTGAATAAATTGTTAATATCCCAATATCTTCATATATGCGTATGGACCCTCCATATGTAAAGTGAATCTTGTGATTTACCATCTTCGAATATTTGCAGGTAACAATCATAGCGTACCAATGGTACATATGAATCCAATGTGGGTTTCGTTGACGATGTAGGCAAGTCATTTTGAGGACTTACTATTGCGATATATAGGCCCTGTGTTTTCATATAATAGCTTGTTAGATAAACATGCTGACACCACAATACTTTTAAGCAGAGCGATAAGACACAATGGTGCTAATTGATGAATGACCTCTTTAACATTATTGTCTGACCTAAATGATCAAACGTTATAAACGTTGTAAGCATATTGCTGTGTTGATTTCTATGCTTTAAGCATTTGAACACCAGCTATACTGTCGTTCCGAATGGCGGTCCCAAAAACAAAAATATTTTAGCGTCGATCCATAGTACGGCATCTGTTGTAAAAAAGATCGCCCAATGCCGGAGCCATAACGCATGAAATAAAATGGTGTAGTTTTTGGTTTCGCTTGTTGTCGTCTCATAGACGCTGTACACAATGCCGGCTTCATTTATCATCATTAAATGACAAATATCCGTCTCACGCTAGGGCTAAATGCTGTGAGTTATCGTCATTACGCGCATAATGTTAAATCTTGTTCAATAAATTCCATCCATATCAGTCTCAATATCTCATGTGCAGGCATGGCGTAACAATCCTGGATATTATTTGGGCACAAATGTTCCCTTTGTATATTTCTGCCTAATATGTTTGAACCGAACACCGTGGCCACAGTACTAAATAATACAGCAGGAACAACAGGTGGTTGGTGTCGATGATCGATGCATTTTGTATCCAAATCGAGTTTTCTATGGGTGCACATATCAATGGACGATCAGAGCTAATGACAACATTGCATTCTTTAACACGATTTCAATCAAATGCGAAAATGACCGAATTGTTGTTGTGGATTATTGCGCCATGAGTTCAAGGTTATCCAGTTTGTCTTCTTTCATTAGTGACAAACACACAACGCCACCATTCTATGGGTTTTTTAGCAGCATTTTTACTAACCGACATAATAATTATCTCAAAACTACTAAATACTCAAGGCCAATAAATTTCGTCGCTCCCTGATGTTAATTTAGCGATAGCTGTTTGCATGAAATATTCGTGCTTTAATGAGCCATTTCCATCTGCCTCGCCCTGGAGGTTGTGTTGTGAACACCTTCGATGGTTTTAATTAAATGCATTAGTCCATTCATGAGTAATTTGTTTCATGTTGAAATAAAAGCTTTGATAAGACATGGGACAGGTATTGAAAGTTGACCTGTTGAAGCACCGTAAAGTCTTATGAATACCTTTGCTATGAAAGTACTTTCTATTAGATGAAACATATAAAATAAAACATAAACGAATACTTCATAGATATAATGACCACATAATAGGCGATGAAATTCGTACCAACATAACCCAGTCCATTTGTACCCCCAATAAGTTCGCCGTTCTATTTATTGGTTGGTTTTCGTGATTGGGACATAACACCAATCAGTAAAAGCAAGAAGCTCAATCCTTTTATGTCACTTGTTTATTCCTACTCGGATAACATAGCAAATGAGAGTACGACGGTTTCTTAAAGAGTCAAAATTAATCAGGGTAGTGCATTTGATTTTTATCTTGAACAAATATTATCCTTTGTTCGATGTATGCTATCCATTCTGAATATGACCTTTTGGCTAGTTGGGTAGCTTATTTAAAGGGAATACTCAATGATCATCACTGAATAATTTTAAACACATTGCCTTGTCCTGCCGTTTATTTTCTATAGTCTCGCATATGTATCATGTTTACGTTTGTCACTTTGATGTATATGAGTGGAGATCTCAGAATGAATATTGTCTATTCATTTGTTACAGATCGACTACACAATCTACTAAGAATATTTGATCGTCGCGAAAATCCAGAGGAATTCGTTTGAATAAAGCATGATCTGGTAAAAGCTCAACTTTTAAATATGACCAACTGCAACTGTTCTGCATTGTTATATTCGATAGAGAATAGATAAATGCACTGTTGACCGTTCTGAATATCATATATTTGGACACAATGCATTACCTTGCGACAGGTATAAATATCTTCATAAGAAGATTCAATTCAAAGACTTAGAGGGAAACCTTTATGTAACGACATGAAACTCCCATATGGCACAGACATTCGAGGACCAGACCAAACCGACGGTTTCTGTCGCCGCCAATATTTTGATTATTTAATATTACACTAGCAATGGTTGCAACATTGTACATCATCTGGCATTGTATTATCCCCCTGCGTAGAATCATCATGCTCTAAATCGCTTCTTGATCTGTATAGTCATTTATTAGATGGACATGCCGATACGCAAGGAATAAGTCTGCTCTGACTTTGACGAGCTATTACTGATTTCAAATAACTAAATGGTATGAGAAGACAAAATACGAGACACTCTAGCAGAGCGATTACGCATAATTGATCTCATTGATGAACGACCCCTTTAAGATTGTTGGCTGACCTGAGTGATCAAACGTGATCAACGTTTTGAGAATATTGCAATAATTATTTATATGATATAAGCATATAAACACGTGCTATACTGTCATTCTGAATGCCCTCCCTACAACAAAAATTAATGTCGAAATGCTCGCATCAAACGTCATTAAGCGAAATATTGGAAGTTCTGCAGAAAATACCTGGTGGTCAGGTAAAGTGCGCAGTTATTGAGCCTACGCATTTAACAAGGAGAAATAGGAGCACGAGCTCTATCTTTCATTTAATTGATGGCACATTAACGTTACTACCCGTCAAATGTTGGCTCGGCTTAATTCATGAGTTTGCGAATGTATACGAAACAATCCAAAAATCAGATGGGGAGGAGACATGATGTCGGGCTGCTACCTTCTTGTGCGCTTGTATTTGGGTGACAAGATTGTGAGATCGCAGACCCCACCCATTTACGTATAACGCAAAATGACAATGTACTGGATCAAGCAATAGGCACGCAATAAAGACATAACCATATCCCCCATTCATATAATTGTCGGATTATTTAAATGTCAATCCTCAGTACGGCATTTGCAGTCGATAGGATCGCTCAATACCGGAGCCATTAGACATGAAATAACATGGCATAGTTTTTAGGGTTATCTTGGTGTCGCCTTGTAGACGATATACACATTACCGGCTAAATTCATTACCATTCAATGACAAATATCTACCTCGCGCTATGGCTTATTGTTGTATGTTATCGTGATTAAATGCCATCCTTGGCCTTCTCAATATCTCATGCACAAGCATTGCGGTATAATCCTGGATATCAATTGCGCACAAACGCTTCTGTTTGACCCGAACACTATGACCCCAGTACTAAATAATACAGCAAAAAGAACAGGTGTTGACTCGAAGCTCCACTTATTTTGTATCCGTATCGGGTTTTTTACAGTTGCATATTGAAATACACAATCAGAGTTTATGGAACCATTGTAGACTGTAACCTGATTTCAATCAGCTGACGAAAATGACCTAATTGGATCATATTATTATTATTGCCCAAGAAGTATTTGAAGTTTGCTGTTTGGAGGACTTTCAAAGATGCCAAAGCAATTTGTCCATGTATTGTGTGATTCTCGTCCAGACTGGTTCTGCACAATTACTACTTCTAATTTCTACAGCTGCGTGACACAGTGTGCTGGAAAGAAGCAATACAGCCGCGCGTAGACAGAGCGATAGTTTATGTGGAAAATTCCCACTTATGAAACGACGAGCCGCTAAGTATAACCCCATAGGGCTGGATAAGTCTGGGCTTCATCTTAGGTAAGTGTCAATTGTTATCATGTTGTTAGTTTATCATATGGATGACTATTATGGTAGCAAAGGACTTTGGAAAGGACGACATTGCAGGTAACATGACAAGGGCATGGAGGTTTTGTGCGTAAGTGGCCCAAAGTATTCATGATGACCATTCAACAGCGCCATATTATTACTAAAGCATACAGCAGATAACGCCATCAGCTATGGCGTTCGTGCGTTTATGATAAGATCGCTTCGAGAGGAACTATGACTTCATTTTATCAATGCAGAGACAAACTAGTGTCTAGCTTACTCGTCTGTCTTTGTCCTTTTTATCGCCCGGCAATTTAGTATCCGTGTTCGCCCAAAACAATGAACAACTAAGCCAAACAAAAAAATATAAATTTTATTTTTATTTGTCTGAATTCGTAAGCCTTTGTAAAATCATCGCCTCTCAAACGACTGTAAGAGGGATATAACGGGTGCGTTCTATAAGAAGACCGTTGATTGATGCGCGCATGCCATCCCTGGCGTTCAGACATAAGTGTCAGGTCGCTCGCTGGAGGACACTCAACGTGGCGAGTCCGCCGTCGCGGTCACTTGATCTTTCCACTTAATGTATATCTCGTCACGAAGATCGTCTGGAGGGTACCGGGGACGTTAGGTCACAGGGCGGTGGAAACTTCCGCTCAAGATGCATCCTCTTTGCCGATGATGCCATAATATTCGTCGAGCTCGTGGGCGCACTTTCGGATTTGTATACTCCGGCGGTACTAAAACATTCGGCTAGTTCAGATTCAATGGTATAAAATATTTGATGACTACTATGATTTATCATTTATTCAATTTAGCAACACCGATCAACTCTCTATACAAATCCAATTGTTTCATTACGCAGCGAATGTTCCCTTATTACCAGCCATCAATATATTTGTAGTCATTATCAAGACCAATCCATTAACAGATATAAACTAAAATCAACGAAATCAATTACGAAATGTGAGTTGCCCCACCGCCTGGTAAACCCTCTCTCTCCTTCATTGGGATGGCTACAAAGATCGCTCTGTTGTCGACGGTGTATACGTGACTTCGGCAGTATATAAGCTAATGCAATGTCCATCGGCAACACTGGATAAAGTCAACAACAATTTCTTCTACAGCCTTCAGTGGCCCTTGAAGATCTCTGCTGTAATGCGGCTTTCAACCAACAAACTCTTACTGTAGTCAAATACCTGGACAAAGTTGTCGATAATCTGGGAGGTAGCGCAGGTGCAATGATGAAAGCCAAGGTGCCCAGTCATGATGCCATAGGGGTCACTGTGGCGCATTTTGAGGTGAACACATTGATTCTACCTAATAGTATTTAAAACTATTTGTAAGGCTCCCAAAACAATTCCGCGTAATGCAACTTCATATATGTGATATGATTCTCATTTTAATATTTTGTAATGGAATATTTAATGTTTATCAGAGTATCCTCGGTATGGTTGGGGGAGTCTTAGCCGACAAGCTTGGAGCTGATGCAGCCTGTGTGGCAGCCTGGAACAAAGCCGCGAAATCATTGGCTGCCGATATGCGTGCCTAAGATGCTAATCAACTTTCTCTAGGCTAGTGGGCATTGGTTGATTTTTTTTTTGATTTTTGCAATATACGACATGGATCGGGTTTAATATCGCTCAATAAATGTTATGAGTACGATGTGTTGTTATCGTTATCAATCTCACGCGTCAACCATTGAAATCTATCGCAAAATCATTTTAAATGGGACTATTTGACCACAGCGGAATTTGGTAGACACTGCTAGCAATCTTAAGCGGAAAATGAGCGATAATGTCAGAAATTGGCCGATTAGCTACTCAACCCGCTTGCTCTTCAATAGCACACCATTGTAAAAACAGACGTGTAACAAGTATGATAGCATTTGGGACGGCTTTAGTGCATCGATGATATTAAAGCATATTACAAGTTATGTCTTGAAAGATGCTGGGATGCAATTCTTGCGTCTGAATAACTGCAACTATTCTCCTAAAGCATTTTGGCAGCAAGGCTTACACTGTCATCTATTACGTGACTGTTATATTTGTAAAAATCAACTGATGGACAAATATATATATATATATATATATATATATATGTCCATTGGCATGCCTGGTTAACATTAACGTTCTATGGTTGCATATATATATATATATATCCATATATATATATAACATTAACGTATGGTTGCAGCATATATATATATATATATATATATATATATATATATATATATATATATATATATCTATATATATATATATATATATACATATCTATATATATATATATGTAAGATTAAGACTATAGTCGATTGACTTGGGTTAATATCGACTAATAAAATTAATTACCTTCATGATCTCACATACAGCACTCAAATCAAGACTTCGTATGCTGACATGTTGGAGGAATTGATCATTCGAGTTTGTCATTGACGCCTTACCAGTAAATGTCTAACCAGCTCAGTTATAACTGATTCTTAGACTGATGGTACTATGGAACTTGCCTGCGAAATAAACCGCAATTATATAACGTTATTTGTAAATAGCTTTTCATCAACAAACTTATTAGTCCTGTGATTTAAATCAATATGCGTAGAGTCACAGATGCTCACAAAACTGCAATTTCCGAACACTATGCATTGCCGTTTGACATGTTATGTAACGGCAGCAATGACAAATACAGTTCAGTAGTACTCAATAATTTCTCACAAGGGATATTCATAGTATGGCCATGCAATTTCGTGCGCATTAGGTAGCTGTGCATTCCGCGGAGCAAATGCATCGAGGAAGGCGCACAATGTAACAATTGGTGTTCTTGCTGGGATTATTGTTGAATTCCCCTGATGCACACTGACTATTGTCCGCCTGCTAGGTTACCAATGAAGTAAATGTAACGCTAGTAAAAGTCTAAGTGCTCAGATCTTTGCCGTTAGGACCCGCTGCTGCTGTCAAGCACCCACGTTTTGACGATCAGTTTCAAAAAGGCATTCGTGTCACTTGCTAGCAATCAGCTGTCCAAAAATGTTGCCGGTGAATTGTAAAGACGAAATGCAATAATCTCTTGTTGGGCCAAAATGATTGAAGGGAAGACTGACTGTATTTTGTGTTCTCATCATTTCATTGCACTTCATCCGAACAAAGTTGGAGTTTCTAATACCTTGGCATTCACAACTGCAGATGGACGTTCATGGGGTCCTATTCGAGTAGGGCAACGTGATAAAACAATAACACAGATGATGGTCAGGTTAAAGTGGTCGCAATAAAATATGTGACTGTATGGGCTCAGTCGTATGATTGTTGATGGAGTTACGGCATGCCCGCTCTCGGTAGGGGAATGTTGACGTTTATAACTAATTCCTTAGATTGTCACCGCTATGCTTGTTTGCACTAGACTCCTAATCTTCGAGGGGGAAATCGCCGTTCACTCACGATACAAAAAGAGTGTAGGTAGATGCGGTCGGGTGGCCGCGGGTCCGCTATCTTTACAGGATAAGTACACCTTTATGGGCGATTGATGTTTAACATGAAGGTACATTAAAGGGTGATTTCATTATCGCTTGTGCAATGAGGTCATCCATAAGGTATATGGTCGACTTTCTTCCCGACAGATTTCGTCGACCGATTAAAATGAATGCAAAAGCGTTATACAATAATGCATACGTCTGATTTAACGCAGTGCGCTTTGTATATATTCGTCGGTGTTAATAGATGTGTGTGGTTGGCGAATTCAAACGCATGGCTTTATGGAAAATGCGTACGCCTTTAATGGTAGCTCTAACAGTTGCGGTTTAATGCATGGTTCATAAAATAAAACCATAAACGTTAACCGTAGGCTGCGTACGGAATCTTGAAAAACCTTACATTTTTGAATATTCGTTTTAAGACATTTATATATCTACGAGCTGTATCTAACTATTATAAGTTTTATAGAACATTGATGTCTTTATATAGCGTTCTGAATGATCTATCGATCAGTTCTCTGCCAACCAGGCAGTCAAATATGCAAGAGCCACTAATTTAAAGATAGGTTGAGCAACATATGCGGTGGATCGCCCAAACTGTGAGTGATATGTCGAGCACCATGAATATTAGAGGCTCGTGACGCCCACGCAGTGATTGTTTCATTACGCAGTTCCAGCCTTACATCCTGTTGAAGAAGCATTGTGACATATATTAACAATAACTCAAACGGTTGATTGCAATTTGTGAGGCGGAAGAATACCCCTTGATATTTTAAATGTTACTTATTGGACAGATTTATACACTATTTTCTCCATTCGTAAACTTCATCTACAAAGAAATCAGATTCCTACTAATACCGACTTAACTGCGTTACATGATAAATATTGTGCAGGTATATGATTGGTCATATGGTCTATGCAATACGGTGTACATTTGATGCCAATCCTATTATTTCAAAATACCCATGAAGGACGAAAAAAACCTAGTCAGTTAGTGAAAACGGTATGATACATACGCATTAGTGTATAGTTTTTCTAGTAATATCCATTCTGGCTTCTAAACCCGAGAATGCTTTCTTCTATTGTCTGTTGTCTTGAAAATAGCGTGTAACTGAAAAGTTGGACCATATGTTCAGTTTTATTTGCGTGAATTTAGTTCCCAGATAAATGGCATCCTCAGTATTTATATTTGCCAAATACAGATTAATGCGAAGGTGCATAGCGACGACGCTTTATTGACTATTATGCGTGCATTATGTTAGGGTGCTACACATTTTGGATGAAAATGATATGATCTTCATCAACGGCCCCATTAAATGCACCAATTAACCTAGCACAACATTTGTATCAGTTATGACTGCATCTGTTTGAATTTGACATTATTGAGTAATATATATATATATGAATATATACATATATATATATATATATATATATATATATATATATATATATATATATATATATATATATATGTGTGTGTGTGTGTGTGTGTGTGTGTGTGTGTGTGTGTGTTTGTGTGTATATGTATATATATGAATATATATATATATAAATATGTCTATTTATCGATAGAGCACAACTGCATATATGCAAGATAAGGACATATCAATTATATCTGTTGCAGAAAAATATAAATAGCACAATATTAATGGCAAACACCCAATGGCAATGTGCCACAGGTGGTCTATATTAGCCGCGTAAAAGAATTCTTCCGTGAGTAAAACCTTTCAAGTTTGCAGTCGGTTGAGCGTTTCGCTTTGATCATTGACACTGCAATTATAAGAAACAGTTAGCATCCAGCAAGGCTCCTGACGATGATATATCTAATGTGTTTGATAAATTAACAGTTAGTCATAGCCAAATTCAACCTCATTGCATTGTCAAATGATGGATTTTGAATTTGAGATCGAACAATGACTAATTGGTATAGGATAGTCATTTTCATGTTTACACTAGCCTCGCACTAATTAAGGAAGAAATATATTCTATTGCAATTGAAATGACAGACACAAAGTGCCAATCTAAGGTGAAGCATTTTGTTTCCCTTGGAATAGTTTGATAGAAGAAGACTAATTGGTATTGGAAAAGCAACAAATATGCCACATTTTGCCACAAGACACTTACTTTTATATATTCTTTCACGTTTGGGTCAATTCATTATTTCAAAGCTTGTACTGCATCAGTATATGTGACACCGACGAATATATACAAAGTGCACTGCGTTAAATCAGACGTATGCATTATTGTATAACGCTTTTGCATTCATTTTAATCGGTCGACGAAATCTGTCGGGAAGAAAGTCGACCATATACCTTATGGATGACCTCATTGCACAAGCGATAATGAAATCACCCTTTAATGTACCTTCATGTTAAACATCAATCGCCCATAAAGGTGTACTTATCCTGTAAAGATAGCGGACCCGCGGCCACCCGACCGCATCTACCTACACTCTTTTTGTATCGTGAGTGAACGGCGATTTCCCCCTCGAAGATTAGGAGTCTAGCGCAAACAAGCATAGCGGTGACAATCTAAGGAATTAGTTATAAACGTCAACATTCCCCTACCGAGAGCGGGCATGCCGTAACTCCATCAACAATCATACGACTGAGCCCATACAGTCACATATTTTATTGCGACCACTTTAACCTGACCATCATCTGTGTTATTGTTTTATCACGTTGCCCTACTCGAATAGGACCCCATGAACGTCCATCTGCAGTTGTGAATGCCAAGGTATTAGAAACTCCAACTTTGTTCGGATGAAGTGCAATGAAATGATGAGAACACAAAATACAGTCAGTCTTCCCTTCAATCATTTTGGCCCAACAAGAGATTATTGCATTTCGTCTTTACAATTCACCGGCAACATTTTTGGACAGCTGATTGCTAGCAAGTGACACGAATGCCTTTTTGAAACTGATCGTCAAAACGTGGGTGCTTGACAGCAGCAGCGGGTCCTAACGGCAAAGATCTGAGCACTTAGACTTTTACTAGCGTTACATTTACTTCATTGGTAACCTAGCAGGCGGACAATAGTCAGTGTGCATCAGGGGAATTCAACAATAATCCCAGCAAGAACACCAATTGTTACATTGTGCGCCTTCCTCGATGCATTTGCTCCGCGGAATGCACAGCTACCTAATGCGCACGAAATTGCATGGCCATACTATGAATATCCCTTGTGAGAAATTATTGAGTACTACTGAACTGTATTTGTCATTGCTGCCGTTACATAACATGTCAAACGGCAATGCATAGTGTTCGGAAATTGCAGTTTTATGAGCATCTGTGACTCTACGCATATTGATTTAAATCACAGGACTAATAAGTTTGTTGATGAAAAGCTATTTACAAATAACGTTATATAATTGCGGTTTATTTCGCAGGCAAGTTCCATAGTACCATCAGTCTAAGAATCAGTTATAACTGAGCTGGTTAGACATTTACTGGTAAGGCGTCAATGACAAACTCGAATGATCAATTCCTCCAACTTGTCAGCATACGAAGTCTTGATTTGAGTGCTGTATGTGAGATCATGAAGGTAATTAATATTATTAGTCGATATTAACCCAAGTCAATCGACTATAGTCTTAATCTTACATATATATGTATATATATATATATATATATATATATATATATATATATATATATATATATATATATATATATATATATATATATATATATATATATATATATATATATATATATATATATTTATATATATGCTGCAACCATAGAACGTTAATGTTAACCAGGCATGCCAATGGACATATATATATATATATATATATATATATATATATATATATATATATATATATATATATATATATATATATATATATATATATATATATATATATATATATATATCTATATATATATATTTGTCCATCAGTTGATTTTTACAAATATAACAGTCACGTAATAGATGACAGTGTAAGCCTTGCTGCCAAAATGCTTTAGGAGAATAGTTGCAGTTATTCAGACGCAAGAATTGCATCCCAGCATCTTTCAAGACATAACTTGTAATATGCTTTAATATCATCGATGCACTAAAGCCGTCCCAAATGCTATCATACTTGTTACACGTCTGTTTTTACAATGGTGTGCTATTGAAGAGCAAGCGGGTTGAGTAGCTAATCGGTCAATTTCTGACATTATCGCTCATTTTCCGCTTAAGATTGCTAGCAGTGTCTACCAAATTCCGCTGTGGTCAAATAGTCCCATTTAAAATGATTTTGCGATAGATTTCAATGGTTGACGCGTGAGATTGATAACGATAACAACACATCGTACTCATAACATTTATTGAGCGATATTAAAACCCGATCCATGTCGTATATTGCAAAAATCAAAAAAAAAATCAACCAATGCCCACTAGCCTAGAGAAAGTTGATTAGCATCTTAGGCACGCATATCGGCAGCCAATGATTTCGCGGCTTTGTTCCAGGCTGCCACACAGGCTGCATCAGCTCCAAGCTTGTCGGCTAAGACTCCCCCAACCATACCGAGGATACTCTGATAAACATTAAATATTCCATTACAAAATATTAAAATGAGAATCATATCACATATATGAAGTTGCATTACGCGGAATTGTTTTGGGAGCCTTACAAATAGTTTTAAATACTATTAGGTAGAATCAATGTGTTCACCTCAAAATGCGCCACAGTGACCCCTATGGCATCATGACTGGGCACCTTGGCTTTCATCATTGCACCTGCGCTACCTCCCAGATTATCGACAACTTTGTCCAGGTATTTGACTACAGTAAGAGTTTGTTGGTTGAAAGCCGCATTACAGCAGAGATCTTCAAGGGCCACTGAAGGCTGTAGAAGAAATTGTTGTTGACTTTATCCAGTGTTGCCGATGGACATTGCATTAGCTTATATACTGCCGAAGTCACGTATACACCGTCGACAACAGAGCGATCTTTGTAGCCATCCCAATGAAGGAGAGAGAGGGTTTACCAGGCGGTGGGCAACTCACATTTCGTAATTGATTTCGTTGATTTTAGTTTATATCTGTTAATGGATTGGTCTTGATAATGACTACAAATATATTGATGGCTGGTAATAAGGGAACATTCGCTGCGTAATGAAACAATTGGATTTGTATAGAGAGTTGATCGGTGTTGCTAAATTGAATAAATGATAAATCATAGTAGTCATCAAATATTTTATACCATTGAATCTGAACTAGCCGAATGTTTTAGTACCGCCGGAGTATACAAATCCGAAAGTGCGCCCACGAGCTCGACGAATATTATGGCATCATCGGCAAAGAGGATGCATCTTGAGTGGAAGTTTCCACCGTCCTGTGACCTAACGTCCCCGGTACCCTCCAGACGATCTTCGTGACGAGATATACATTAAGTGGAAAGATCACGTGACCGCGACGGCGGACTCGCCACGTTGAGTGTCCTCCAGCGAGCGACCTGACACTTATGTCATAAGTGGGAATTTTCCACATAAACTATCGCTCTGTCTACGCGCGGCTGTATTGCTTCTTTCCAGCACACTGTGTCACGCAGCTGTAGAAATTAGAAGTAGTAATTGTGCAGAACCAGTCTGGACGAGAATCACACAATACATGGACAAATTGCTTTGGCATCTTTGAAAGTCCTCCAAACAGCAAACTTCAAATACTTCTTGGGCAATAATAATAATATGATCCAATTAGGTCATTTTCGTCAGTTGATTGAAATCAGGTTACAGTCTACAATGGTTCCATAAACTCTGATTGTGTATTTCAATATGCAACTGTAAAAAACCCGATACGGATACAAAATAAGTGGAGCTTCGAGTCAACACCTGTTCTTTTTGCTGTATTATTTAGTACTGGGGTCATATTGTTCGGGTCAAACAGAAGCGTTTGTGCGCAATTGATATCCAGGATTATACCGCAATGCTTGTGCATGAGATATTGAGAAGGCCAAGGATGGCATTTATGAAACTTGATTTGACATCATGCGTGTAATCACGATAACATACAACAATAAGCCATAGCGCGAGGTAGATATTTGTCATTGAATGGTAATGAATTTAGCCGGTAATGTGTATATCGTCTACAAGGCGACACCAAGATAACCCTAAAAACTATGCCATGTTATTTCATGTCTAATGGCTCCGGTATTGAGCGATCCTATCGACTGCAAATGCCGTACTGAGGATTGACATTTAAATAATCCGACAATTATATGAATGGGGGATATGGTTATGTCTTTATTGCGTGCCTATTGCTTGATCCAGTACATTGTCATTTTGCGTTATACGTAAATGGGTGGGGTCTGCGATCTCACAATCTTGTCACCCAAATACAAGCGCACCAGAAGGTAGCAGCCCGACATCATGTCTCCTCCCCATCTGATTTTTGGATTGTTTCGTATACATTCGCAAACTCATGAATTAAGCCGAGCCAACATTTGACGGGTAGTAACGTTAATGTGCCATCAATTAAATGAAAGATAGAGCTCGTGCTCCTATTTCTCCTTGTTAAATGCGTAGGCTCAATAACTGCGCACTTTACCTGACCACCAGGTATTTTCTGCAGAACTTCCAATATTTCGCTTAATGACGTTTGATGCGAGCATTTCGACATTAATTTTTTGTTGTAGGGAGGGCATTTAGAGTGACAGTATAGCAAGTATTTACATGCTTATATCATATAAATAATTATTGCAATATTCTCAAAACGTTGATCACGTTTGATCACTCAGGTCAGCCAACAATCTTAAAGGGGTCGTTCATCAATGAGATCAATTATGCGTAATCGCTCTGCTAGAGTGTCTCGTATTTTGTCTTCTCATACCATTTAGTTATTTGAAATCAGTAATAGCTCGTCAAAGTCAGAGCAGACTTATTCCTTGCGTATCGGCATGTCCATCTAATAAATGACTATACAGATCAAGAAGCGATTTAGAGCATGATGATTCTACGCAGGGGGATAATACAATGCCAGATGATGTACAATGTTGCAACCATTGCTAGTGTAATATTAAATAATCAAAATATTGGCGGCGACAGAAACCGTCGGTTTGGTCTGGTCCTCGAATGTCTGTGCCATATGGGAGTTTCATGTCGTTACATAAAGGTTTTCCTCTAAGTCTTTGAATTGAATCTTCTTATGAAGATATTTATACCTGTCGCAAGGTAATGTATTGTGTCCAAATATATGATATTCAGAACGGTCAACAGTGCATTTATCTATTCTCTATCGAATATAACAATGCAGAACAGTTGCAGTTGGTCATATTTAAAAGTTGAGCTTTTACCAGATCATGCTTTATTCAAACGAATTCCTCTGGATTTTCGCGACGATCAAATATTCTTAGTAGATTGTGTAGTCGATCTGTAACAAATGAATAGACAATATTCATTCTGAGATCTCCACTCATATACATCAAAGTGACAAACGTAAACATGATACATATGCGAGACTATAGAAAATAAACGGCAGGACAAGGCAATGTGTTTAAAATTATTCAGTGATGATCATTGAGTATTCCCTTTAAATAAGCTACCCAACTAGCCAAAAGGTCATAGTCAGAATGGATAGCATACATCGAACAAAGGATAATATTTGTTCAAGATAAAAATCAAATGCACTACCCTGATTAATTTTGACTCTTTAAGAAACCGTCGTACTCTCATTTGCTATGTTATCCGAGTAGGAATAAACAAGTGACATAAAAGGATTGAGCTTCTTGCTTTTACTGATTGGTGTTATGTCCCAATCACGAAAACCAACCAATAAATAGAACGGCGAACTTATTGGGGGTACAAATGGACTGGGTTATGTTGGTACGAATTTCATCGCCTATTATGTGGTCATTATATCTATGAAGTATTCGTTTATGTTTATTTTATATGTTTCATCTAATAGAAAGTACTTTCATAGCAAAGGTATTCATAAGACTTTACGGTGCTTCAACAGGTCAACTTTCAATACCTGTCCCATGTCTTATCAAAGCTTTTATTTCAACATGAAACAAATTACTCATGAATGGACTAATGCATTTAATTAAAACCATCGAAGGTGTTCACAACACAACCTCCAGGGCGAGGCAGATGGAAATGGCTCATTAAAGCACGAATATTTCATGCAAACAGCTATCGCTAAATTAACATCAGGGAGCGACGAAATTTATTGGCCTTGAGTATTTAGTAGTTTTGAGATAATTATTATGTCGGTTAGTAAAAATGCTGCTAAAAAACCCATAGAATGGTGGCGTTGTGTGTTTGTCACTAATGAAAGAAGACAAACTGGATAACCTTGAAACTCATGGCGCAATAATCCACAACAACAATTCGGTCATTTTCGCATTTGATTGAAATCGTGTTAAAGAATGCAATGTTGTCATTAGCT
>CM067356.1:69110946-69255946 GCA_034190875.2 Urechis unicinctus
ATTTCAATAACTCGATCACCTATTCTCTACGTTATATAGCTATATTAAGTAGAAACTTCGAACACACTGTGTATCACCACTATTTGGTGTTGTTAATTCACACCAACTCTTGCGATGATAGCCGTCCTCGTTACCGACCACCCACAACGCCAAACGCCGCAGATATACACCCGTGTGTAGCAAGGAGTTCAATTTATCAACTCGGCACCATTTAGCATGTTTGGCTATAGCCATGAACACGTGCAGCGTTGTGTACTTATTCACCACAACACCACCGGTTTTCTTGGCTCAAATTCTAACACGGTCCATGCCCCAAAGTCATGCCGCTACTATATGCGTGACGCAATGTCCTTGCCATACCTCAAATGTCAATTAAGGCACATTGTTAACCCAGATACCTGGTACTAGTAGCGGCTAAAGGGTAGCATCAACAAAATCGATTCATTCTAGTACCATGGGTGATACACGACGACCGAAAACATATTTTTTTTAAAGTTCTCAGAATCTTCATGAAAACTGGAGAAATACAGGTTAGTTGACAGGCGCATAGAAAGTTTTGAAAGTTGGCATTTCCAACGGCTTTGTTACGGACAAAACGGCCTTTGCGGAATGTATTAAACGTCAGTTTGTGATTAATGAGTTTAGTCAAAAGGACGGTCCTGGGAAGTTTATGTAGGCATTTCGCATTACAGACATTTCTCAAAGGATCAGAAAAAAACATTCGAAGCAAAATTTGCCTGCACACTATACGGTCGGCTTGTGAAAATGTCAGCCAATTTCATGTCGTTTATGCCTCTGACAACCCGACATTAAATAGCTGTCTAAGTGTTACAGAAGGTAAAGATCGATCATCGTGCTAACAACTACTACTAAACAGCATGGTGGATAATATCGCTCTATATATAAAATGTAACGATCGTGCATCATCACTGTGATAGCGCGTACGTTGCATATATGACACAAACATGTTTGACATGTGAAATACATTCCAGCGGCCATTGTATTTGTCAAGTGCACATAACATTTTACCTGCTCTTAAGCATATATTGTGAGTGTTAGGGCACTTCAATGGATTTATTGTAGATCGTGGTGACGGAAATAGCAACATGACATACCTGACATTTACTAACATAATGAGCCTGATATAAAAACAAAATTTTAGCATGTTTGAACAATAATTTTGTCTGGCCAGTATAACTCTTTATGAACAAATAGTGGTTGTTTGTTTGCGGATCAGCAAATCAAGATGAAAAATCCGGTTATTGAAGCATTCATGACTATTTGTTTAGCACAATGAAGGTCCGGATGTAGAAAGGAATCGCACCAAAATGATACTTATTATGACTATTGCAATCGTAAGAGGAGCGTAATGGCCCAATATTTTTCTAGTGACAGCTATTCCACCATATTGATTATAATGATGCTGGTACATATTTTGCAGCGTCCCTGCAGGTCATTATTGATTACTGTAGTCGACATCTTACCAGAGCTAACTAACAGATAGGATGTGGTTCCCATGTCATGACTAATCCTGTTTCTGTCATTCTTTCCGGAGAAGGACATATATCCCATGAAATACATCACTAGATGTAGTCACATTTAGGTCTATCTGTTCAAGTCTCATTAAACATTGTCGATAGTCCAATATTCTTACGTGATGACAAAGTTGACATGTTATGCGCATTAGCGCTTTCAGATGTTCAGGAGCCGTAGCAAGTGCAACAAAATGTGCAACTTAACATCAGAACTCTGCTTTGACAAAGCTACCATGTATATTTCTAGCCAGCCGAGGAGTGTTTTTCTGCCGGTGGATTTAGTAGATTTTTTTCTGCATCAGTAACGTGATCACCACTAATCACGCAAAAGTGCCGCGTGTAAAACATGCTTCTAACATATAAAGACAGAGTAACAGCTAATGACCAACTTCCATTGTGCCAAATGTCGTGGATCATTTATCTAAAATATGCGGCTGCAGAGAAAACCTGAAAACCCTACCTCCTTAACACCCTACAAACTTCACACCATGAGGAACGCGCTACGCGTGCCCTCATTGGTCAACTAATTAAAGGCTTTAAGCCTCAACCCTAACTACACAGTGGCTGCCCGCCAACTTAGACAGTCCCGAGCAAGCACTCAAGCAAGCAGCATCTCCTGGTATCTCCTCATACAATAGTCTTCAGGCACACCTTTCGGCGGTTATCAAAAGAACCTTAAACTGAATAAAGAGAAGTTTATATTTCGGCCCCCTACAACGTCGTTGACTTGTTTCTACAACTACACATGGCCATCAAGAGAATATAGCCACAACACAAATTTGCTGGCTCGATTAACCATACGCCATCATTAAGTTTACGAGTGGTTTAACCATTCATGGTCTCTTTGGTCCGTTGCTTTGGTTAAGCATAGCGATGACAGTGTGCAACTGTATAACTAAGTCTTGAAATGGTAGCATTATTAATTATTAATGTTTATTATTCCAATAACGGCTAAGGCATCGAAATAGTAGGCGGAAGGTTAACAAAAGACACAGATTACACAGATCCAGCATGAGCAAGATGATTATGATGCATTGATCGCTAATTATGTACCTGTTGCACTTTGGATAGCATTCATAACGGGCCAGTATTTCAGTAAGGCTATTACTTACGGCAATCATATTGATATAAAAAAAACCCTCTACTGTGCTTTGAAGATAATTTAGCACGTTTTGCCTCATTTGTATTAATCTATCGATAACTTACCGCCATAAATAAAACATGTATCGAATAGAAAAGTAAATGTGTTGAGCTTACATAGCTAGGATTAATGAGATTATAACATTTCAATAACTCGATCACCTATTCTCTACGTTATATTGCTATATTAAGTAGAAACTTCGAACACACTGTGTATCACCGCTATTTGGTGTTGTTAATTCAAACCAACTCTTGCGATGATAGCCGTCCTCGTTACCGACCACCCACAACGCCAAACGCCGCAGATATACACCCGTGTGTAGCAAGGAGTTCAATTTATCAACTCGGCACCATTTAGCATGTTTGGCTATAGCCATGAACACGTGCAGCGTTGTGTACTTATTCACCACAACACCACCGGTGTTCTTGGCTCAAATTCTAACACGGTCCATGCCCCAAAGACATGCCGCTACTATATGCGTGACGCATTGTCCTTGCCATACCTCAAATGTCAATTAAGGCACATTGTTAACCCAGATACCTGGTTGTGATTGGCTTTGAACGATTAAATTATGCAAATATATTATGGCCTACATTTGAAACCAAATCTGTTGTTGTGGGCGATATTGGGCCTTCACAAGAAGAGTTTTCACTTCCATTATTCGACAACGACTTCAAGTTTTTCTGCGTTCATGGTTTAAATTTTGTACACACATCAACATGGCAGAGGTAAGGTCTATGTTTTCTAATTTACAAGTATATCATCTAATGATACATTATATGTTATTCAAAATTCTATGGCATATTAATGAGCTGTCGCTATTAAATAACACCCATGTTGAATGATTTTTCTGAAACAATGGCGTAGTGATGCGATCGTACTTAAATCGAAGTATGGTGTGCTTCCTTTTGAATTGGTACCATATTCTGATAGTAGATCGTATACAGATAAAAGAATGACACTTATGAATCATACGACCGAATCGCAAGTTATAAGATAATTTGTTTTGGAATTTGTCGTGCACGGCTTGAAGTGACAATGTCAATATTTCCAAACCGAATATGATTTAGTCTATTAGTAGAGGGTGATATAAAACAATCTCACAGGAATTGCTGGTTTGTGTTGTGTACTTAAACATAGATTATGATATTTAATGTTATGTATTTGACTAGACAGTGATTTACTTTGTTTTTTTTTTCAGAATGGAACAACTATGGGCCAAGCCATTTTCAAAGCGGTGTTCTTCTGAAAGCCTTCAATCACAATGAGGATGTTTGGAAACTGGAAACCTAAAATTAAAATTTCCAACCTGAAATTAAAATTTCCAAGTGGTGTCAAAGAAAAACAGAATCTGTCCATTACACACAAACTGCTCCTAAGTTCTGTCAATCATGCATTGAAGAAGTGGATGAAATCTATCAAGACTTGAACATTCCTTCAGCCGTTAGTGATGAGTCCATGGAGCCGCCTTCCCAGCCGCTGAAAGTTGGTTACAGCTCTCTCAATGAAGAAACTATTCCTGTGAGGGGTGTACCAGCATTGCCTGTTCTCGTCTATATATTCAACCAGAATATTGCCCTCACACCGCTGAACAAGTTCATAAGACTTTGTGCATATTATCCTCTTCCTCTCGTTTCCGCTCTCGCGGAATTCATCAGCTATGTATGCAATATGTATTTTACCTGTGTGGTGTTTGCACTTGGGATCTCTGAAAGTTTAAGTAATTTGTTCCAATATATTCCATTCCAAACAACAGAGACAGAGAGAATATTTTATTCTGGATTCCATTTTCATGAAAACATAGGTTGAATTTGTCGAATTTGTAAACGTTATCTCATAAGTCCTTATCTTTTCTCTTTAGAAGGGAAGAGGCTGCCCCAATTAAATCCCGCGCGGATATGGTCAGGTAACCAGCACTTCTTTGTCTTTTGCATTTAGATTTCAACGAGATCACATCAATTTGCACTCCCACCACGCACCCCCCCCCCTTCCGTTTTCAATGCCATCCCACCTTTAGTACATGCTTCCCTCTAGTTTTGTCATTCAACACTCACTGTTGTCATATGTATGTCTGTACATGTATAGGTATATCAATTAATCCTATCTGTGTCATGACCTATTAAAGTAGCTTTATCCTGCGTTGTGTAACCTGTCCTAGACATATCATAGTTTTGTATCTCACTTATTGCATCAGCATCATACATATACCTTTAGCTGTCAAACAGTCATAACAATAATTAACATTTCTATAGTTGTTATCATTATCTGCCTCATTGTGATACTGGTAATTGATTGGTAGTGTACCTGCACTCGGGATTACTTGGTATCCTATTATGTAATAACGAATATTGTATGTATGTGATTTTGAACACAATTTGCTACTTGAGAATTATTTCTAAAATAAAATTAACTCAAACATTGCTGTTCCTCCACTTCTTATCAAAATATGGATCTGCATGATATATTGCATATGATTAAAGGAATATGATTTGGCCGATAGAAACTCAATTATTAGCAGCATGTAGAATAAACACCATCATGAAGTTTACAGATGAGGAATGATCTTATGACCACTGTCCACATTGCTATGGAAGTAATTGTAATAAAGCATAGTCAATATCAATACAACATGATCGCTGACCCTGTGATTTTGTGAACATTCCATTCCATATCTGGTAAGCCTTAAGTATTCTAAAATGATAATGTTCATTACATATGTAATGATGCTCATTTCCATCTGTTAAGCCTTAAATAATAACCTAACATCCAATTAAAACAAAAACAAAAGTTTTCAAAAACACAAACAGAACAGGTCAACTAAAGTAATAAAACTTACTGTTGTGGTGTTTTTGGGGGCATTCTGTTCAATATCAAACACCTGGCTGCTTTGTTATTCTATTTGAGAAGACCATTCAATTTTGAACACAACTGAATGCGTATATGAACACTCTCAATCAGACCCGGGTAGACAACAAGCGAAGTTTGAAACCACCATGGTACGGCGTACTTCTATTGGAGTACGCAAATATCGGTTGTGCAAATGGATTGACATGGGGTGTGATGTTATTATCCATAAGTCACAAATATGCCATACAATTTTCACTAAACAGTATTTCATATAATCTAGACAAACTATGCTCCGCAAAAAGTAAGTTCCTTACTTTGCCAGACTGATTCAAAAAGGATTTTTGTCTCATCAATTGTCGGAAAAGACACGCGATGGACGCCGAACTAAAGTTTGAAAACGCGTAGAAAAGCCTTCTCGTACATGGGCAACGCTAAATATGGTCCCAAATCGAGGCTGTGACTACTAAAAGGGTTTCCACGATTTAACCCAACCAAATCTCAGTAAATAATGTCACAATTTGCAAAACAGTGGAGAAAATTAATGTTTATGTATGCATACTTCAAACCAAGTACGCCGTACTAGGAACGAGGTACGTACCTCGGTCGAGGTACGTACTTCCTTCTGCGGTCGTCTTTGACCTGCTAAAGGGTAGCATCAACAAAATCGATTCATTCGAGTACCATGGGTGATACACGACGACCGAAAACATCTTTTTTTAATGTTCTCAGAATCTTCATGAGATACTGGAGAAACACAGGTTAGTTGACAGGCGCATAGAAAGTTTTGAAAGTTGGCATTTCCAACGGCTTTGTTACGGACAAAACAGCCTTTGCGGAATGTACCAAACGTCAGTTTGTGATTAATGAGTTTAGTCAAAAGGACGGTCCTGGGAAGTTTATGTAGGCATTTCGCATTACAGACATTTCTCAAAGGATCAGAAAAAACATTCGAAGCAAAATTTGCTTGCACACTATACGGTCGGCTTGTGAAAATGTCAGCCAATTTCATGTCGTTTATGCCTCTGACAACCCGACATTAAATAGCTGTCTAAGTGTTACAGAAGGTAAAGATCGATCATCGTGCTAACAACTACTACTAAACAGCATGGTGGATAATATCGCTCTATATATTAAATGTAACGATCGTGCATCATCACTGTGATGGCGCGTACGTTGTATATATGATACAAACATGTTTGACATGTGAAATACATTCCCGCAGCCATTGTATTTGTCAAGTGCACATAACATTTTACCTGGTCTTAAGCATATATTGTGAGTGTTAGGGCACTTCAATGGATTTATTGTAGATCGTGGTGACGGAAATAGCAACATGACATACCTGACTTTTACTAACATAATGAGCCTGATATAAAAACAAAATTTTAACATGTTTGAACAATAATTTTGTCTGGCCAGTATAACTCCTTATAAAAAAATAGCGGTTGTTTGTTTGCGGATCAGCAAATCAAGATGAAAAATCCGGTTATTGAAGCATTCTTGACTATTTGTTTAGCACAATGAAGGTACGGATGAAGAAAGGAATCGCACCAAAATGATACTTATTATGACTATTGCAATCGTAAGAGGAGCGTAATGGCCCAATATTTTTCTAGTGACAGCTATTCCACCATATTGATTATAATGATGCTGGTACATATTTTGCAGCGTCCCTGCAGGTCATTAGTTATTACTGTAGTCGAGCAAAAGTGCGTCTTTTCTAATGCCTTTCCATTTTAATCCGATATCACCGATACAGGTGGTCAAATATTACATATTTGCTATCAAAACGCAGGCTCATAAGATCTTACCAGAGCTAACTAACAGATAGGATGTGGTTCCCATGTCATGACTAATCCTGTTTCTTTCCGGGGAAGGACATATATCCCATGAAATACATCACTAGATGTAGTCACATTTAGGTCTATCTGTTCAAGTCTCATTAAACATTGTCGATAGTCCAATATTCTTACGTGATGACAAAGTTGACATGTTATGCGCATTAGCGCTTTCAGATGTTCAGGAGCCGTGTAAAACATGCTTCTAACATATAAAGACAGAGTAACAGCTAATGACCAACTTCCATTGTGCCAAATTTGCTGGCTCGATTAACCATACGCCATCATTAAGTTTTTATGTCGTCAAAGTCGATTTTTTTAGGACCCAGCATCAAGTGTTCGCATGCGTGTCACTATACAACGTGTATCAGTCACACTATTTGAGAATATTCTGTTCCACCTATATTTGTATATATATATATATATATATATATATATATCTATATATATATATATATATATATATATATATATATATATATATATATATATATATATATATATATATATATATATATATATATATATATATATATATATATATATATATATATATATATATATATATATATATATATATATATATATATATATATATATATATATATATATATATATATATAGCAGCACACCCAGAGCTTCCTGGCAAATAAGTAATAATGTCAGATTATGATGAATGGGATGATTAATTGGCAAAATCATGCATTGGATTATCTGTATTATATCAATGTTTGAGGTTAATGTGCCTCAATGTTGAGGGAAATACTTGTTGACATCTGTTGGCAATATCATATTGGTCTAGCAAGCATGGTAGCAATTTTTAGCATGCAATCACAAATCATATAAGTTAATTGCTACCGATCTAGCAAGCATGGTAGCAATTTTAGCCTCATTTACAACAACTCTCCATCAATAATGACCCATAGCAAATGCCATTATGATGCAAATGATCACGAAGAGAAGAAACAAGAGACGGTCAAGGACACAGGCCAGTTGTAGGCACTCCCCCGATATGACGTCAAGCGGGCTGGCTGTTATCATCTGCATCTTATCTGAGAATAGGGACGTCACTTCCTGACAAGGGACTTCCGGCTCAGTGTGCTTCACATGCGATCGTTCAGCAACAGAAATGAAATCGTCCGCTGATATTCTTAGGACATTGCCAATGCAATTCAGGAAAATCTGTAACCAAAATAACCAACCGCATATTGAATTATTATTTCTTTACTGAGCACAGAAATAAACATTGCTAATCATGACATCCTCATATAAAAGAAGTAAAACACACTTACCGTCCTAACCAGCTGTGGTAATCCTTGACCTCTGTATGAACTGCTACGGATATTCAGTACGAGAGTCGACACAAAAAGAGATACACTCACCAGCACGGCATTTGTGGTAAAGAAAATGGCTGCAAGCAAATGTTCAAACATTTTATCATCGACTGCATTGCTTTCGTTACCTCTCAGTGAAAGAGCTATTCCTACTTACAGCCGCAACAACGCACCAATGGCACTAAGGAAGTTACCTATGTTAGGCAATGATGGCCCGGATTGAGGAAGAAATGCCTCCAGTTGATTAATCATGAGTATGTGACCAAGCAAGACACCCACTCCTGCTCAACATATTTCATAGAATTGTACACGCTGTATCATCCTTAAGACCTGGATTGGTTAACGGTATTAGCGAAGACTGAGTTTACCCAACACAACCTTCTCGTTGGATTCTGGAGGCAACAAGAAGATACTTGGAAGCAACAACGTTAGCACAATAGATGGCGCCATGATAAGCTGTGTTGTCTTGGTGATGCGTCGGCGTAATGCAAAGGTCATGTCGATTGTGGAGTACGTTTCCTCGCAGCAGGCATATTTCACCGCATTCCGTACAGCAGAGGCATTGACGATATCAAACTCGAGATTCTGACTGTACATACTCATGTCCATTTCATTGTGTGTGATCGGACGTATCTGTATGATACAACTTCCTATTAAAACGCTCATATTTGGGGATTGCTTAAATCCTTTAGTCACACATAATCTAATAGGTTGGAGTTTGCGATGCATCCATTTGGTGTTTCAGCATTTGAATGCTCATAGATTTAAAGAAAAGCGAGTTGCTGCAGATAACATTTCAGAAGAATTCATTACAGCTCTATTAAATCTCAACTCAATCGTCAAAATATTACTTGAGCATCATGATACACCCATGATCCGAGTTTCAGCGGACATATTTGCGTATCATATGGAAATTGGGAGAGGTCGACACCACAAAGTGACTGAAGGGTGACGGATGGGACATAGCCAACATCCCCGGCACTATTTACCCAAGCAAGAATGCGATCAGAGAGCACCTTAATTCCATCACCAGCACTGACGCACACAGGTATAGAAATAAGGTTGTTGACGAGTCTGTTCGCTCCATTGCACATACACATGCATGTTTCGTTGTGATGACGTATGTATGTATAGTTATATGTCTGTCTTTCTAAATATACGCATGTCTCTCTATCTTAAATTTATGTATGTATGTATGTATGTATCTTTAACTATCAAAGTCGAACCTTCAACGCAATAAAAAAGCGCCACCCTTCCCACAGGTGTGTCATTTCACCTTGTGAAAAACAAAAGGACCGCCTACACTCCCTCTCTAGCCGCGTGAAACATATATGTCGCTGATATCATTTAAAGCGAGTGAACCAGGAAAAACAAATAAACCGTTGACGTCATTCATGCTCCCACTCGTTGTGCTCTAAGACAATCCCTGATGGTTGCCGGTCGCGAGCCACTTTTTAGTGCTAATGATAGTTCATGTATGGGGGCAGAGTTTGGAAGAGAAGCAGCCATTCACCAATCATCCTCGTTGCTCATGGTCGGCCTGGCGGTGCAAGCATCATGAAAGGTTAACCCTGGTTTACAACAGCTGACTGACTTGAGTTCAATAGGAAGCCCATCTCATTCAATCTGCTACTGGTTGTTATTAGGTATGGGCTTTGAGAAAAGTCTATATTTCTTACAGTATCAGCCTATTGGGAACACGTAGAAAATTTACTTGGGAAAATGGTAATAAACGACGTATATTCTTGAGATGAACGTAGCTTCCATCGCCCCACCCCCTCCCACGAAAGAACAGTACACAGCGCTAGCCAAACGCCCACCAAAGCTAATCGATGTACAAAGGTCGGATAGCGCTCTGAAGTACTTGCGTAAAAACTATGAAGAAAAAGATGTGCACTGTGCACTATTTATATATATATATATATATATATATATATATATATATATATATATATATATATATATATATATATATATATATATAATATATATATATATATATATATATATATATATATATATATATATATATCTATATATATATATATATATATATATATATATATATATATATACTGGTAAATTCTACATTAGTCTACGCCTTGTCTAGCGGACACAATTTTCATGCTATGACCAAACAAGATGGTTTTTCAATCGGACATGCAAAAATAAAGAGGACTTGCCCGACTGGACGAGAATTTATCAGAGTTAGTGTTTCCCCCTGAATATATGTAAATATATATATATATATGTAAATATATACACGTATATATATATATATATATATATATATATATATATATATATATATATATATATATATATATATATATAGATATATATATATATATCTGTATATATATAAAATATATATATATATATATATTTACATATATATATATTTTATATATGTATATACAAATATAAACATACTTTTATATGTGTATATCTATAAATATATATATATATTTATATATCGATATATATATATATATGTATGTATCTATAAATATATATATATATACATATGTTTATGTATTTAAGCATATATATTTATATACATATATATATATATATGAATATATATATATATATATCTATATATATATATATATATATATATATATATATATATATATCTATATATATATATATATATATATATATATATATATATATGTAGTTGTGATAGCAAACACGTTGTTTGTGCAAACATAAACTGCCAATTCAAGAATCACCTTTACAATGAAATTTTGGCCAGATTATGGGCTATACTTAACCAGAAAAAAGTTTACGTCCTAATAGAAGGCTGATATAGACGAGCTCTTGAGCACGTCATCCCAGCCTGCTTTGGCAAACACTTCGCCGAGTAGGGTTGGGCCAGTGTACTACTCAACTACCTAGTTTAGTAAGGTTTCTTTGTCCACTTGCAGGTGGGGGGGGGGGGAGGGGGCGCAATTGTTTTATTCGGCAAACGTGTTCTGACACCCAACCAGCCATCTTGGCAGTTGATTCGAGCCACCATGATATGATGGAACCGTTAATCCGTGGTACAGCTGCTGCCCTATCGACCATGGCCTCCAGAGTGTTTGTCAAGAAGATCAGCTGCATTTTTATCCACCCTTCCACACAGCACTTATCACCATGTGTCGCTGCCAGTGTCGGGGCCGATTGTAATGCACTGCTCTCGGAAAAGCGAGCGTATACGCTTGGCTAGCATTGTGTCCTCAACCGTTCATGGTTTCCAAAAGCAGCCACTAGACTGTTACCCGGGTGGGTGATACAAAAGTCTTAGATATACCCAGTAGAGTGACATCTAGGTGGGGGTGCCGCAGAATTGGACATGTCATCACTTAATTCGATGGTACGTAGCCACAGTACATTTACCTGCAAACAAACATGCTTACCTATGCCCACATTATCATCGTACGCTTAGCTACTGGCAAAAGCTACGTTCACTGAACTGCGCTATACAAGCTCACCAATGTCGACGCCTACGTGGCTGAGTGCATGTGTGATTGCCAAAGTGAAATGTGTGCAAGCTGTCACCTGGGCACGGCGTTCCTTCCTGAAATGACCTCGGCCTACTGGCGCAACAAGGATGAATATCTGTAACAACGAGAAGACCACGCCATGCATGACTCCCACCCACCCCCATACAGCACAGGCACGCATGCACACCCGTGTAGCAATGCACCATCCGAAGAACCTCATACTCACCAGCCGTCAAAACGACAGGGCACTGGAGCACGTGTCTCTACTGTACCATCCCACAGACGTCTAGATCCAGATACCAGGAACGAACCATGCCGTGATGACGTCCTTGAGGTCATCGTCAAAGTTGCAGAGATCCCCATCAAAACAGATAAATGGCCTCTTGATTTTGCCTTGCATTCTCATCATCAAAGACCGGAAGAAGATCTGAATCCTCAACCACAGGATAATGAACGTCACCTGGTATCCGTTTTCATAGAAGTCTGAAATCTGGAGTTCAGGCTCCAGTGGCTTGTCGGATATGCCTGCGGCCAGGGGGGGGGGGGGGGGGGTACTCACGTATTGCGTCGTCGACATCCTGGAAAATGCTCTCGGCATGTCCCTCTCAGTAGAGCTGCTCATTGCAGCATCATGGCGTTTATGTTTCGCATCAACTTGCGAATTTCGTAATATATAGTTGCTCCCAAAGTACACAAGGAGTTGTTAGTTTGTAGTGCAGTTTGTTTGCTGGTAAATCCCTATTTTTGATTACCATGTCTTTTGTGTCTATGGCGAGAGCTACGTCAGCAACAGCCATGCCGAGGTCGTTTAGCGTGACAATTAGGTTCAGTACCTCTCCCAGAACCAACTTGCCAAGCTCGTTATGTATAGATGTACCAGAAACAACTGCAATATGGTCCAGCGCGTTGACGAGCATTTTACCATCGGCACTTGGGGTTGTCATGATGCAACAGAACGTACTCTATATGTCAGGAATTAGGAGCTTCAATTGCCCTTTACCGACCTGGCTTTTTACAACAGGCTCAGAAATGACAGTTGTGTCTCTGTGTTTGCTCTATAATCATATTAGTCCCTTCAACCCAAAGCCATCAGCAACCCAGGGTACCCATGAAGCAGTTTGATGAGATACCATCACTGTTTTAGTGGTTGTTACTGCGATTTCCTCATTTCTACACGAGGCAGGCATGGCCTTTGCCTCACTGTCTTCACTCAGAAGATTATCGTCGTCGACATCCTGGAAAGTGCTCTCGGCATGTCCCTCTCAGTAGAGCTGCTCATTGCAGCATCATGGCGTTTATGTTTCGCATCAACCTGCGAATTTCGTAATATATAGTTGCTCCCAAAGTACACAAGGAGTTGTTAGTTTGTAGTGCAGTTTGTTTGCTGGTAAATCCCTATTTTTGATTACCATGTCTTTTGTGTCTATGGCGAGAGCTACGTCAGCAACAGCCATGCCGAGGTCGTTTAGCGTGACAATTAGGTTCAGTACCTCTCCCAGAACCAACTTGCCAAGCTCGTTATGTATAGATGTACCAGAAACAACTGCAATATGGTCCAGCGCGTTGACGAGCATTTTACCATCGGCACTTGGGGTTGTCATGATGCAACAGAACGTACTCTATATGTCAGGAATTAGGAGCTTCAATTGCCCTTTACCGACCTGGCTTTTTACAACAGGCTCAGAAATGACAGTTGTGTCTCTGTGTTTGCTCTATAATCATATTAGTCCCTTCAACCCAAAGCCATCAGCAACCCAGGGTACCCATGAAGCAGTTTGATGAGATACCATCACTGTTTTAGTGGTTGTTACTGCGATTTCCTCATTTCTACACGAGGCAGGCATGGCCTTTGCCTCACTGTCTTCACTCAGAAGATTATCGTCGTCGACATCCTGGAAAGTGCTCTCGGCATGTCCCTCTCAGTAGAGCTGCTCATTGCAGCATCATGGCGTTTATGTTTCGCATCAACCTGCGAATTTCGTAATATATAGTTGCTCCCAAAGTACACAAGGAGTTGTTAGTTTGTAGTGCAGTTTGTTTGCTGGTAAATCCCTATTTTTGATTACCATGTCTTTTGTGTCTATGGCGAGAGCTACGTCAGCAACAGCCATGCCGAGGTCGTTTAGCGTGACAATTAGGTTCAGTACCTCTCCCAGAACCAACTTGCCAAGCTCGTTATGTATAGATGTACCAGAAACAACTGCAATATGGTCCAGCGCGTTGACGAGCATTTTACCATCGGCACTTGGGGTTGTCATGATGCAACAGAACGTACTCTATATGTCAGGAATTAGGAGCTTCAATTGCCCTTTACCGACCTGGCTTTTTACAACAGGCTCAGAAATGACAGTTGTGTCTCTGTGTTTGCTCTACAATCATATTAGTCCCTTCAACCCAAAGCCATCAGCAACCCAGGGTACCCATGAAGCAGTTTGATGAGATACCATCACTGTTTTAGTGGTTGTTACTGCGATTTCCTCATTTCTACACGAGGCAGGCATGGCCTTTGCCTCACTGTCTTCACTCAGAAGATTATCCTGTTTGCAGACTGTGGCGCCCTTCCGCCCTTTCGCAACTTTTCTCGGATTTGTTCTTGGTTCAGACACACCATCCAACGTTGCCCCCGTTTAAATATGTTGATTACTATACTTGTTTCTCCAAATCAACAGTGCTTTGCTGTTGTTAAGACCGTGAATTGCAGGGCTAGGAACATGCCAATGTGGTGATTGAGCTCTCACGTAGCTATTCTTAGAGTTTGTCCAACAAACGGGTCGGCAACCAGAGCTGGCCCGTACTCGAGAGGAATCGGGAGAATCATATCAGCAACACCTGATTACAGCTGTGGAACTGCTTGACCAAGTGTGCAATTTATGCTAGAGACCAGTCGAGTCTCGTATCGAACATATAGCATGGTGATCTCTTCATCAGTCATTAATTCAACCTGTTCAATTGTCAGACGTTGCGCACCGGTACTGACCACCGGCTATGATCACAGCCAGCCTATCTCAATTGTGAGTTATGTCACGCTGGAGCAGCAGTTGTGTCTGGCTCTTTAAGGAATTGACCAATGATGCCATTATGATCCATATTATTATCAGTCCTGCTGTTTCAATATACAATGTCTCAGTCTTATACGCTGCCAGAAATCTTGATTGCCATTTTACTTAACCACGGCACCCCAGGTTCTGTACAATGCGACATCGATTGACCTAATGTGACGATTGGGATGTCTGTGATCTAACTACCATGGTTTACCTCGTGACCTACCCTCACCACGCGACTTACTTCTTAGCTTGGAAGTGCGCCATTGGATTTGGACCCTAGTCATGTACACTGAGCGCCTTGACATGCGACTGAAGCTTATCGCATGGTTTCTGTGTAAGCTGTTGTGCTCGTGGTAAGCACTGGCTTGGTAAACTGTGACTTACTCAACGATGCATAGTTCAGATATTGATTGTTTTCTGTAGTGCAAGCAAGATAAGAAGAAAACAACTCAGCAAAGGGATATATCTGCTTTTTCACGGCAATATCCCGGCCCCGCACCCTGCCATGCTGTAGAGCACTTTACCATCATTGCACACCGGTTTCATTTTATGTACATTATAATATACACATGTATTAAATAGTTGAACCTTGCATACGACTTCATACGAGGAAACTGTCAGTGAGCTTGAAAGTCGTATACAGGATTTGGAGGTACACGTCAGAGACTTGTATGTGCAAGTGGGTTGCCTGGAGGCAGGGGAGTCTATGAACGATAACCGGGTGGAGCGTGTGAGACGAGGGGCTGGTTGTTATGCAAATCAGAGGTAGCTGGAAAGTAACCACAAGCAAATAACCATGGAAATTTAGATAGCCATGGAAATTTATGTAACAGTGTGTTGTGTAATAAGATCCAACAAGACAATCATCAAATTTTTTTTTTTGCACCGAGTGACCCCTATAAGCGTTGCTGGATTCAGTGTAGTCTCTGACCGAAGTATGCTAACCCTAAGTGCCGTTCGTGCTACTCACAATTACCGAGTGCTAGATCATAAACCTCCTCGTATTCAGCTAATCACTAGTCAAGTTAAAGTCCATAAACAGGCCGGCTCGGCATCAGATTTGGGTTTCTTGTGATCCCGGCAAAGAGTCTATAGCTTCGCTCCAGTTAAAACAAAAATGCAAGAAGAATGATGTAGTTGATTTGGCAAATTCTGCTGTGATTGTGAACTATACCCTTAAGCTCGTAAAAGCAGAGTGACCTGATATCATGTTCAGTAGTTTAAGAACACTTTGCATTATTTTTATCTGATCCAATGAGTTGCACTGCGGATCGCACAACTCCAAAGCCTTGAAATGGAAGACAAAACATCAGCATTTTTTTGTTACATTATGTATATGAAATATTTCGGTATGTCTGGGACAACGATGATTGCAATGTTTAGCGTCTTCGGGAGTGCTGAAAGAAGAGAGAGCTCACCTCTTTAGGTCATACCTTGATCTAAGTGTTAACTATTGCCGAGAAGTAACACGAATCCAAGTACAGTTCCATTTTAACTGGGGTCATTTCATCCTATGGGGCGGTTACCTCAATGAAACTTATGTTGGCTGGGTGGGGCATAATTAAGTGCTTGATTCTTTGATTGTAAAACGAAGGACCTGCGAAAATTAATATATTTGTTTATGGTAAAATTCCTTCTATGGCAATATTGAATGCAGAACGTATTGTGTTGCATATATGCATGTATGCTGTTGTGTGTAGGTATGGTGATATGCTAAATATGGTTGTGTTTAGTCACTGTGGTGAGGTGTGTTAGGTTATTTGTGGGTTGGTAATGATTATTTGCTTTGTGGGTAACTGTGACCTCTTGTCGGTATCGTGTCATTGGTAATCATCCGACTGCGGGGTTAATGTGGCGGAATGCCCACGTTGGCTACTGGGGATGCATGATTTGTTTGCCCCAGGAACTTGTTATAGTTGGATGGGATTCAAGGTTAACTTGCTGTTTATAGAATAGTTATTGTTTTTGGCGGTAAATGTCCGCTTAGCCAGTAGTTTTTCGTGATCGAGATCAGAACTATAGTAGTGTAGGTAATAGCGGTTCTGGCCCAGCGGGGGACAATCTTGAGATCACCTCCACTCACCAAAGCAAATCGCCCACACCCTGGTCCCCCCAGCCAGCAACCACATTTCCAACAGACTAAGTTTCGGCCAGCCAACCCCAGTAGCAGGAAGCGAACACCCCGCGGCAAACGTCGGTCCCCCATAAGCCACCCTCCAGACCCCATATCCATCATTTGCGAGCGCACCCACACCCATCGATTCCAACTAACGTCGTGGGACCGCCATTTTGAACAAGTGGGATCTCCATAGAATACAATGCCTGCAAAGAACGCACTATCAAAGAAAGCATACCAAGACATCGTTTCTGGAGCAGTAGGCCAACAAGAGGCCAAGAGACAATACCAGAAAGGGTCCCGCAGATACACCAGCATCCGAAATGGAGAAGAGAACTACAGTCCCAACTAACCAAGAAATACTTCGCACACAACCGGGAGCTCCCTGACAGCCTAGTGGAAGGCATCCAAACCGGCAAGAAAGGAGAAAGAGAAGCCCGAAGGACCTACTGCATAGGCTTGAAAACCTTCGCTCAAATCCGCTAAGGCGAGGTCGAAAAAGTGGACCGCGACGACGAGGTAGACCAATTTTGGCACGACCAGGCCCACAAATACACCCCCCAATTGTTTCTGCACCAGGAAGAGTTCTCTCCTCCATTCGAGGTACCACCGTAGTGCACCTTGTCGATTTCCCCCGCCAGGTCCGCGAGCTGTACCAACTGATTTTTCACCACGCCTTTTGCAGGAGGTACATAGAAGACATAGCCGAGATCTCCACGACAATCAACAGGACGGGCCGGATGTGTTGCATCCTACCCACACCAGAGGACGGCATACCAAAAGTCGAACGACACCATGACTGCAGCCAATTCTGCGGCGAAGAACAGTGATATGATATACCAGCTATACGGACCATACTCGGCAAGGCATAACCCTTCTGCAAATGTGACGCCTTCGAACACTGAAGCAAGAGCGATCGCTGCGTCCTACATACACTCGACTACGAACCGGAAGAACCCACGCCACCACGCGAGAAACAAGACTACACAACAATCCAACTACCAGAGAAACTACTCCGCACCAAGGCAATTTTAGATATAGAGAACAAAGACGATAGATGTTTGATGTGGTGTCTACGCTATGCAATTGCAACCAATGTCTTGCAGAAAGACTGCCCTTGCAACAAAGGCAAGGATTGTATATGGCATAGGGTATAGGAACGGGGAAACAGGTGGCGAACATGCCAGCCAACCCTACCCGCAGGTAACGAACGTGCCAGCCAACCCCACCTGCAGGTAGCGAACGCGCCAGCCAACCCCAGTAGCAGGTAGCGAACACCCCCAGTCGCAAGTTGCGAACGTGCCTCCTCCAGCCCAATTGGTTGCAGGCGGCGAACGTTCTCCACCACCAGGCATGCCTCCTCCAGCCTACATGCCAGCCTCCTCCAGCCTAGAACACCTGGTCTGCCCTATAGCCTCTCCTAATGGTGGTCTGCCCAAAGCATTCGCCTGCCCTGTCTCTTATTCCATGTAGAAAGGGTCCCGCCCAACGAGCGTAGGTAAGGGTCTAATGTCCCGACTTGGGGTAGGCTTGGGGGCCGGTTCTGGTTTTGGAAGGAAATTCGATGCGGCTTCCATGTGATTCTTTGTAATTTTACAGACCTTCCATGCAAGCAATGCGGCAAATCCTACATATCCTGCCATTTGCAATCTTTTCGAAAACGGCGCTAGGTCCGCAATGGTTCCTAGATTGGTTCCAACCTCTTCTATATCGTCTTCCAGAACCGACAAATTGTCGTCTATTTCCTCCTCTACGGATTCCATGTCTGTTGCAATAGTGTCTACCTTTTTGTCTATATCGTCCAGCTTTTTCTCTATATTTTGCATTGTATAGTAGAAATCGTATACACAAGAAATGCCATATCGTGGCGCGGTGTGGAATGGTAGTTGGGTGGGGCTACTTTAGAAATCCATTGTAGTAGTTTGGGGATGGCCAGCACCCTATTTTGATTGCTACTAGTAGATTCTTGGGTAACCTTGGTTGGCTGGTGGAGGCCATTTGGATTGCTACTCTCAGAGTCCTCCATAGAGCTTGCTGGCGTTGCATCTGTTGCCCATATTTTCGACAGCCTAATTGACCCGATGCCATACTCCTTTTTCGCGGCAGCAAAGGAGATTCTTCCCTTGTCTGAACGTAGGTGTTGCACCGCTTCTGCAGATGGCAGTGTATTCTTCGCAAGGCATTGGCTCTGTATCGTCCTACCCACCCTACCCAACCCAACCTACCCAACCCAGCCCACCTGGTATTGCCGCAACATTGCCACACACTTGCTGTAATGTTGTTGTACACGTGTTGTAGCGTTGTGGTAGCGTTGTTATAGCGTTGTTGTACAGTTGTTGTGGCAATACCTTGGCAATACCTTTTAAGCAAGTCTAACGGACTTCTGACGGATCCAGACAAGCAATGAGGGTAAACCCATTGATGAAATTTTGTGGGATATGTTATTTAATATGTATCTGAGAGTTTACTGGATTTTCTCATAGATCTAGATGAGTTATGAGGTTCAACCGATTGCTGAATTTAGTTAGAAATATCAGCCAAGCCTTACCTGCTTGCTTCCATAATATCATCTGAATTCCGACAGATCCAGATGTTGAACCCATGGGTGGCTTTTTTTATTTATATTGTTCAACGTGTAATTGACAGTTATGAGCTGGAATCCATAACTGAAAGTAGTATGAACTATTACACAGCTCATACCTGCTTGTTTTCCCAAGTTCATCGGACTCCCGTGGGATCCAGATCAGCATTGACGTTGTACCCGTGCATTTTGTTATATATGTTTCAAGATATACCTGTCAGTTTCCGTGAGTTTAAGGGATTTTCTAAAATATCTAGATGAGTTATGAGGTTCTACCCGTTGTACCCGTGCATTTTTTATATATTTTTCAAGAAATGCCTGTCAGTTTCCGTGAGTTTAAGGGATTTTCTAAAATATCTAGATGAGTTATGAGGTTCTACCCATGGCTGAAATTTATTTGAAATATCAGCAAAGCTTACCTGCTTGCTTCCGTAACATCAACTGAGTTCCGACGGATCCAGATGAGCAACGAGGTTGATCCCATGGGTGAAACTTTTAATATATATTGTTCAACATGTAATTTCCTTTGATCCAGATGAGGTTGATTCCATGGTTGAAAGTAGTAGGTAATATCACACAGGCGACAACAGCTTGTTTCCTCAAGTTTATCTGACTTCCGAGGGATCCAGATAAGCAATCCGGGTGAACCTATGGATGAAATTATTTAGATATATTGTTCATTATGTATATGACAGTTTCCGTGAGTTAATGGTAATTTCTCATAGATCGAGATGAGTTATGAGGTTGAATCTATGCCTGAAATTAATAGGAAACCTGACACAAACCTTACCTGCTTGCTTCCGTAACTTCATCTGATTTCCGAGGTATCCAGATAAGCCATGAGGTTGAACCAATAGATGAAATTTTGATGATATATTGATTAAGATGTAATTGACAGTTTCCGCGAGTTAAAAGGAATTTCTGATAGATCCAGATGAGTTATGGGGTTGAACCCATGCCTGAAAATAGTGTTAAATATGACTCAAAACATAAAAGCCTCTTTTATGCAAGTCCTAAAGTCTTCCGACGAAACCAAATGAGCAATGAGGTTGTACCGATTGTTGAAATTTTTAGGATATATTATACATAATCTATCTGAGAGTTTCCGTGAGTTTAATGGAATTTATGGTAGATCCAGATGAGTTATGAGGTTGAACCCATGGCTGACATTAGTAGAAAAAATGACTCAAGTCATGGCTGCTTTTCCCCCAAGTTCATCTGACTTCCGAGAGATCCAGATGAGCCGTGAGGTTGAGGATATATTGGTTAGGATATACCAGTTAGTTTACGTGAGTTAAAGGCACTGTCTAAAAGGTCTAAATGAGTTATGAGGATCAACCCATGGCTGAATGAAATAAGCAGTAAATATCACCCAAGACATACTTGCTGGTTGTCCAACGATCATCGGACTTCCGAGGGATCCAGATAAGCAATCAGGTTGAACCCATATGTTCATTTTTTAGGATAAATTGTTCAAGATATTCCTGCCATTTCCGGAAGTTTTTAGTACAACTAGATTAGTTATGATGTTAAACTCATCGCTGAAGTCAGTTGTAAATATCCCTGGGATCTTAATGAGCCCTGAGGTTGAACCTGCGAGTGAAATATCGAGGATATACTGTTCTAGATGAAAGTGCCTGTTTTTGTGAGTTTAGCGGGAATTTCTGATGGATCTAGATGAGTTATGATGTTGATCACTCGGCTGAAATTCGGAGGAATTATCACCCAAGCCATGCCTGCTTGCTTACCAAAGTCTCCTTATTAGACATGAGGCTGAACCCATGGTTGAAATATCTTAGGATATGTTGTTTAATATATGCCTTCCAGTTTCCGTGAGTTAAGGGGATTTTCGGATAGGTCCAGATGAGTTATAATGTTACACGCGTTGCTTGAATTAGTTGGAAATATCAACATAGCTTAACATACTTGCTTCCGCAAGTTTATCTGATTTCAAACGGATCGTGATGAGCCATAAGGTTGAACACATGTGTGAAATGTTAACAATGTATTGTTCAAGATGAAATTAGAACGAAATTTTACACAAGCCATACCTGATGGTTTTCAACAGTTCAACGGATTTAGGACAGATCCGGATTTGCTATGAGGTTGATGCTACGGGTGAATATTTACGGATAAATTGTCCAAGATATACCTGTCAGATTCAGAGAGTTTAACGGACATTCTGATGGATCCAGATAAGTTATGTTGCTGAACACATGGTTGAAATTAGTACCAAGTATTGTCCAAGCCATACCTAGCGGTTTCCTTAATTTTATCCGATTTCGGACAGATGCATATTATCTATGAGGTTGACCAAGTTACACATGCCAGTTTCCGTGAGGTTTAGCCCATGGGTGCATTGTTTTGAATATATTGCCGAAGATATACCTGCCGCTTTCCAAAATTTCGAAGGACTTCCGACGTATCCAGATTAGCTATGAGGTTGAACAAATCGGTTAATTTTTTAGGATTTATTGCCGAAGATACACCTGCCGGTTTCCGTGAGTTTAGCGGACATTCTGATGGATCCACATGAGTCATGAAGTTTATCTCATGGCTCAAATTGTTCGAAAATATACGGGTTTTCTAATGGATCCAGACATGTTATGATGTTTTAACTCATAGCTGAAATTAATAGGAAATACTACTAAAGCCATACCTGCCTGTTTCCTCAAGTTCAAAAGATTTTGGACAGATCTAGATGAGCTATGAGATTAAAGCCATAGGTGAATTTGTCAGGATATATTGCCCAACATATAACTGCCTGTTTCCTTGAGTTTAACGGGTTTTCTGAGGGACCCAGACGTGTTATGATGTTGAACGCATAGCTGCAGTTAGTTGGAAATTTTCCAAAGCCATACTTGCTGGTTTCCGTAAGTTCAACGGACTTTGGACGAATCCAGATAAGCTACGAGGTTGGAGTCATGGTTCAATTGTTTTGGATATATTACCCAACATATGGTTGCCAGTTTCCATGAGTTAAGCGGACTTTCTGGTGAATCCTGATAAGTTATAAGGCTAGACAAGGCTGAAATTAATATGCAATACCCCCTAGCCATTACATCTTGTTTCCACCAAGTCATCGTACTTCCAACGGATCCAAATTAGCTACGAGGTTGAACAAATGGCTGACAGTTGCTGTAAAAATCACCCAACCTAGACCTGCTGGTTTCCGCAAGACAAGCGGATTTACGACGGATCAAGATGAGCCATGAAGTTGAACCAATGGGTGAAACTAGTAGGAAATATCACTCAAGCAGTACCTGCTTGCTTCCGTAAGTTCATGAGACTTCCGAGGGATCTATATGATACATGAGGTTAAACACATGGGCGAATAATGTCGTATATATTGTTCACGATATACCTGCCAGTTTCTGTGAGTTTCGGGGAATTTCTGATAGATCCAGATGAATTATGAGATTGAATCCAATGCTGAAATTACTATGATTTAGCGGATCACCCAAGTCAGGCCTGCTTGTTTCCCCTAGTTCATCGGACTTCCGTAGGATCCAGATAAGCCATGCGGTTGAACATATAGGTGCATTTGTTTAGGATATATTATTTAAGATGAAATTAGTACGAAATTTTACACAAGCCATACCTGATGGTTTTCACGAGTTCAACGGATTTAGGACAGATCCGGATTTGCTATGAGGTTGATGCTACGGGTGAATATTTACGGATAGATTGTCCAAGATATACCTGCCAGATTCAGAGAGTTTAACGGACATTCTGATGGATCCAGATGAGTTATGTTGCTGAACACATGGATGAAATTAGTACCAAGTATTGTCCAAGCCATACCTAGCGGTACCAATTTCCGTGAGTTAAAGGGATTTTCTAGCAAATCTAGATTAGTTGTGAGGTTCAACTCACGGCTGAAGGTAGTAGTAAATATAACCTAAGCCGTACTTGCTTGTTCCCCCAAGTTCATCGGACTTGCGCGTGGTCTTATGTTTAACTCATAGCTGCATTTAGTAGGAAATATTACTTAAGCCATATCTGCCGGTTTCCTCAAGTTAAACAGACTTCGGACGGATTTAGATGAGCTATGAGATTGAAGCTTTAGGTGAATTTGTCAGGATATATGGCCCAACATTTAAAAGAAAACTTGAACACAGATAGAAAATATGCCTCGTTTAAGGACGTCATTGTCAACAAACTGTCGGTAAAAGCCGAGGTCATCAGGCAAGCTAAGGATAAGTTCCCATGCTTGTCCGACATAACCGACGCCCAAATAAAGGCAAAGATTCACAATATTACTTCTGGTAAAGAAAAAATAAATTGTAACTTTTTGAAGCAGAGGAACGCCGTACGGTGTGTTGAATTTGTATATGGCTGTAAATGGTCGTATTCAAGTCATAAGTATTTTCGACAATAGTTGCTTATTGAATTGTTCTGACGCTGCAGTTCATTCAGCTAAGTGTATATGTCTCATTGAATATCAAGTTCAATCCCCACGTTTTGAATATAAAATAGAGCTACGCGTTGTCTTAATGGTATGATCATCCTTCCCATGTGAGTAACCAAGTCGGCAATAATATCTATCTATCTATCTATCTATCTATCTATCTATCTATCTATCTATCTATCTATCTATCTATCTATCTATCTATCTATCTATCTATCTATCTATCTATCTATCTATCTATCTATCTATCTATCTATCTATCTATCTATCTATCTATCTATCTATCTATCTATCTATCTATCTATCTATCTATCTATCTATCCATCCATCCATCCATCCATGCATCCATGCATCCATCCATGCATCCATCCATCCATCCATCCATCCATCCATCCATCCATCCATCCATCCATCCATCCATCCATCCATCCATCCATCCATCCCCCATCCATCCATCCATCCATCCATCCATCCATCCATCCATCCCCATATCCATCCATCCATCCATCCATCCATCCATCCATCCATCCATCCATCCATCCATCCATCCATCCATCCATCCATCCATCCATCCATCCATCCATCCATCCATCCATCCATCCATCCATCCATCCATCCATCCATCCATCCATCCATATATATATATATATATATATATATATATATATATATATATATATATATATATATATATATATATATATATATATATATATATATATATATATATATATATATATATATATATATATATATATATATATATATACTGACGATTTCAACCATTCGCAGACTCCAACCATTCGTGGACAATTTTTTTAAGTAAATTTTAACCATAAGTATTTTTTAGTTATCAATTCGGCATGCCTTTAATAATATAATATTAAGGATTACTGCAAATAAAATCGTTTTTCCGCATAATATTCCTTGTATATATTTTTGTTCCTCTAAAGGTCGTCCACGAATGGTCGAGATACTAATTTATAAGAATAAATCCAACCTTTCGTGCCCATATATATTTGCGTATACTGCGTATACTTGCAAAATAATTTTCCGTCATCATGGATTAGAATTATAATATTTATTGTCGATATGATCATAATGAGCCATTGGCAGCGTTTTGCAAACCTATTCAAAGTTTTATATAGACGAATAATTTCGGTGTTAAAATTCCAAAAAAACCTCAAATCTTAAATACTTGAAATAAACATATTCTACGCTCATGTTTAAACATTATTTTGACCATTTGGGCCAAAGTATATATGGTTGTAAGGGAGATATTTAGGTTATCGGGTAATGTCAAGGAATGGTTCGAGGCAGAAATATGATTTTGTTATTATATTAGAAATTCTAAGAAATCATTCCTAAACGATTATCTTTGTACGTTACGAAGACAAGACTATCATATAAGAATGGTCAAACCAAAATATTTCAAACATTTTGAAAGAAAAAGCGCATTAACTTTACGTGGACATTGTTGTATATCCTTTCGTGGACCCAAGTCTACGAAAGGTTGAGGGTTTGTCCACTAAAGGTCGCGCTGGTGCTAATATATATATATATATAGATATATATATATATATATAGAGAGATATATATATATATAGATATATAGATAGAGAGAGATAGATATATATATATATAGAGAGATATATAGAGAGATATATATATAGATATAGAGAGATATATAGAGATATATCTATATAAAGATAGATATATATATATCTATAAGAGATATATATATATATATCTATATATATATATCTCTATATCTAATCTCTATATATATATCTCTATATATATCTCTATCTATATCTCTCTATATATATCTCTCTCTATCTCTCTATATATATATATCTCTATATCTATATATATATATATATATATATATATATATATATATATATATATATATTGCAATTGAATTACTCTACGTAGAGTTCCTTAATTGGAAACTGTGCAACAGGGTTTACTGTAGTATCTATCGCCATCTGGTCTTATCTGACGCTAGGTATTTGTATACTTAGCTTACAAATATTCGGGGTATAGTAGATAAAGGCTCTCTGAAATATTATTTACCGCTGCGTGCAAAGGGTGCCTATTGAGCTGTAGGAAGACAATGGTGTCAGACGCTTGCTATGGAATTGCGAATCAAAAGACAATTTGCTCAATCGAAGTTTCCGCCATGATAGATTACGTCCAGGCGGGAAGGTTCTCTTATCTGACGGGGTGCCACAAGTACTGAATGGAATAGATTTATGGTGAACCCGAAACAAACGCTTCATTTAACTGGTGTTTTTATGAAACAGTTAAAACCTGTAGTAATCTAGACTTCCATCGTAGCATTATCACAACCGCAGCGTGTACTCTTATATTAACGATGACATTCCAACAGTTATATACCTTGCATCCGGTCTAAATAGGGCAATCACTCTGTGTCAACTCAGTAATTGTTTGCTTACCCACTGAGGAAACAAATATGTGCGCAGTGTGTTTTCTTAATAGGTCACACGATTTTTCATCCGGCAGCTGGTTTTGATGAATGGCTCTGAAGGGAAATGGGAAAATAATTTATTAAAGCTGTTTGACTGATCCCATCTTACCAGTGCTTACCAACAGATGGGATATGGTTCCCAAGTCATGATTCAACCGGTTTCCGTCATTGTTTCTGGGAAAATAATATATCCCATGACATACATTACTATATGTAGTATAATTTAAGTCTATCTGTTCAAGATTCATGTCATCGATCTTCCAATATTCTCACGTTATGACAAATTTGTTATTTGTATAGTGTTTTGAAATATTTTTTGAAATATTTTACATAACATGAGAGCTTTGGTTTTACAAGGCTACAATATATTTCTAGCCTTTGCATACGGTGTTTTTTCTGCATCAGTAAAGTGGTAATTACTTATCACGCAAAATGTCAATACGAGCCCGACATGTTATAGTAAATAGCAATTATCAATTGTCGCTTCTAAAACTACCTCTAACCGATACAGACAGAGTAACAGCTGATGACCTACAGCCAATGTGCCCAGTTAGCTGGCTCGATTACCTTTACGCCTTTATTAGTTTACCAATGGTGTTACCATTCATGGTCTCTTTGGTTCTTTGCTTTGATCAGTGTCTATCTGTACAACTAAGTCTTCAAATGGCAGCATATTTAATCTGTATATAATAAAAAAAAACCGATAAGTTATCGAAATGGCAGACGGTAGGTTAACAAATGAAACAGCGTACACAGATCCACTATAAACACGGCGAGCATGATGCATCAATCGCTAATTATTTGCCTGTTGTGCCTCAGATAGGACTTAAAACGGGCCAGCATTTTAGTACGACTATTACTCGTTACGATCATATTGATGTAACAACCTCTCTACTGTTGGTTGAAGATAATTCTGCACGTGTTGCGTCCTGTGTGGTAATTTATCGATAACTAACTGCCTAAAATAAAACTTGCGAAGGTATCGAAAAGAAAAGTAAATTGTGTTGAACCTACATAGCAAAGAATAATATGATAATAATGATTCAATAGTGAATCACCAAGATATCTTGTTTGAGCAACGGCTTAATGGTAGCATCACCAAATTCGACACATTCAAGTATCATGTGCAGGCCTGGAATATCGTCATTTTTAGGGCAGGGCCACTTTAGCCTTCGATAGGTGCACCAATGCTAAAGGAAAGGGCACCAAGGCCAAACAGAAACATTTTAAAGGTCACGGAGGCCAAAAACTTGTGATATTTACAAAAGAAGAAAATGGAAGCAAAACACAAACAACTGTGGAAGCACAGATCAGTTTTAAGTTTAAAAGAATTGTAATTTATTATTTGCATTTTATGAATAATGTATTAGACCGCTCCAGAATTATTCTTTTCATTTAATCTTGTCACTTGATGAAAAATATTTTGAGGAGAGGAGGTTTGGTCTTAAAACCAACCACTAGACGTGGTGATAATTGACTAGCCTTGTGGTCCAATCACTAGACTTACTTTTCTGTGTACTCACAAGACAATGTTGCAGTGAATGTAAAATAAGATTTGTAAATTTAAAACGCAATTCATTTATAGGACCTCAAATTTTAGAATGTTTTAAATAAACCATTCTCAAAGACCATTCGAGTCTGCTTCATCAAAATATTAACATCAGCAATTATGAAAGTTAGATGAAGTTAGAATGCCAATGGTCATCTCTACTAGTCCTCATTCTCTGATGCAGAAGAAGCTTATGTCGGGGTGTAGGGGGGAGGGGTGTCATGTATTACTAATACATGACCCCCCCCCAAACACACACACACACACACACACACACACACACACACACACACACACACACACACACACACACACACACACACACACACACACACCAACAAGAGTTCAGCTTCATGCATTTCTGCGGATTTCTCGAACGTTTCAAACGATCCCTTCGTGGCATTTCGATGTTATTTAGTAAGGACTCAAAAACATGAACGAATAGAAGTGACAGGATACGATAAGTGTGTATTTTCGTTGACAACAATCTAACGACGCGATGTCAAACGACGACGCGATGTCAAACTTTTACTTATCATGTGCTGTCAACGTGTTCAATAAACAACACGAGTTTTCACAACCTTGGTTGTCAAAAACTCTGGTCTCGCTCATTGATCTCGCTGCGCCTTTGCTGGTTCGCTCTCCTAGCCCGAAGACCAGACGTCACTATTTAGAATAGTTTGAGAAACTGAGTAACGACCAGTCTATATTTAGTTCTGGATAGCAGCTGTCTTCGTTTAATGATGTTACTCCCGCTGGAAAGCAATGAGTGAAATGCTATTTACACGTGTGTTGCGTTTAAATATCGGAGGGGCCAACATTAAAGAGGTCAATCTGTCAGCGGAAATGAGGCCGCGAGGTGAAGTTTGGCTGTGTGTTGTGTTCAACGCAGCAGTGGCTGGATGGTGGGGATTTAATAATTGGGTCCAAGATGCTGTCGACGGCATGGTTATGCTGCCGGTAGACGGCCGCGAGGGATCCTGGATGCAAAAGGTGAAAAAGGGCACGGCAAACTTGGCCGTAATATTTGGTCATTTTCAAGGGGCATCACGGCCACTTGAAGGCCATTACCGTCGTGGCCGCCATGAAATTCCAGGCCTGATGTGTGATATTGACGACCGAAAATATCACTCCGATAGGCCTTCAACGCTTTGCGAAGAGCTGACAAGGTAGAATTTTTGGTCGAATGTCACTCCAAAATTAAACATAATATCCAATTCCCATCCCTCGATTGGAGGTTTCATAGGACCATCTTTAACATACCACTCAATGGGTTGAAGACTTATGTCGGCTGCGTATAAAAGGACGTATAAAAGCTCTATAGTCATTGAAAAACCATTAGGTAATTTTGATTGCTGTTGAGGGCATTTACAAGGACTTTGTTACGGACAGAACTGCCTTCGCGGAATGTATCAAACGTCAGTATGTGATTAATGAGCTCACAGCATAAGGACTGCCCTGCAAAGATTGTTTCGACATTTCGCTGTACAGACAACTCCAAAGAGATGAGAAAAAACACCGGCCTTTAATAGATTCGAAACATAAGATCGGCAGTGATAATATCAGCCAATTTTATGTTTAACGCCTCTGACAAACCGACATTAAATAGTTGTCTAAGTGATATGGAAGGCAATAATTGATCACCGTGCTAACAACTACCACAAAACAGCATGGTGGCTATTTGATTGACCGATTGATAAGTACGGTATCGCTCTATGTATCAAATGTAACTATCTTGCATCGTCACTGCGGTTGAGCGTAAGTTGCCTAGATGAAACAAACAAGTATGACTCGTGAAATACACAAGTCCATTCAAGCCGCCTTTGTATTCATCAAGTACACATACCATTTTAACTCTTTTAAAGGTGTCCTTTAATCAAAACAGCTAACACTTGCAATCAACAAAGTATAGTTTCACTACGGACTTGTATGTCTTAAGGCGTCTTGACGATAAAGATATTGAGTGACTCATGCATTGACAGAAAAAAACTGCATCGTCATAGAAGGATAAAATCGTAGCGTACATATACATTTCAATATTGTTTATAATCTGTTTATTGGGTGTTGGGTGCAATTTTCGGTTACTGTATAGGAACGATAACACTAGTTTAGTCGTGTAAAGCCTCATATTGCTATGGGCTAAACTAGGTTTGCTCCACCTGAAAATTCAACGTAGTTATTAAACACATTTATAACCATTAAAGAGAGCGAACTTGGCCATTATCATTGACTGTTTAGTAAGAGTGAAATTGCCGAGACGATTTTATGCACTGAAATTTTGTATACAACGCCGGTGCTCGCAAATATTATTTTTATAGTTCAAACGTTATTGCGCCTTTTGGGAATTAATGGCGTGCCTGTGCTTGAGTCACTGCTCCTATAGACATACTAATTATCAGTGCAACAGTTGCTTGATAACTTGACCTTTGCCGACTTTATCTTATATATATATATATATATATATATATATATAGATATATATATAGATAGATATATATATAGAGAGAGATAGAGAGATAGATATATATAGAGATAGATAGAAGAGAGAGAGAGAGGATATAGATATATATATATATATGGTATATATATTTATATATATTTACACATATATATATATATTTATATTTTTATCTTTATCTAGATATATCTCTCTCCCCTATCTCTAGATGTATATCTATAAATCTTCTGTATGTATATATATATCTCTCTATATAGAGACATCCATCTCTCTCGCTCTCTCTCTATCTCCTCTATAGATCTCTCTCTCTATCTCTCATATATCTCTCTATATATCTCTCTCTATCTCTAAATATCTCTATCTATCTCTATCTCTATCTATCTCTCTATATAATCTATATATATCTATCTATATATATATATATATATATATATTTGTAAGATTGCAACCATTTTGCCTCAAAAGACCGACCATTTTGTCGCACAGTTACATTTTGCATCATGATTTGTGTTACAAAAAAGTAAATCCTGGTTAGAACCTAGATTAGGGCCCAACTCTGTAATAAATACAGGTTTAACACTAGAAATATTGATTCTGAGGTTGGATTCACTGAAGTTGTATTAATTTAAGCAATAATTCCGGACCTTATTTTGAAAATTGTATATTTTTACCTTGTAACCAATTTATCGCCTGATTAAAAACCCTTTTTTCCCTATTTATTTCGAATATGTTTGTACCAACTATAGACAACTTGCCAAATCAATTTTGGCCAACACTGTGAACAATTTTCACGAACGTATTGCAACTTTTTCACAAAAATTGAAAACATATATACTTGGATCGCACGCTGCCACAATTTGACACGCTTGGCTTGGTCAGCGATATGCGTATGTAGATATCGTTTGATTTCCATGGGCGAGGAACTGCGAAGGTTAGTCGGCGTTCTTTATGATTTTCCAAATCGATTATGCAACAACATGGTTGATGTTTTGCATGACCATTGGTGCTTGACTTTTTTGCACTGCCTTTTTAGAACCAATAATTATATATTCTCTCATACTAAAATTTTAAACATAATGAACTAAATTTGACTGCTGCAAATTATTATTGGACTATGATAACATAAGTTAAAAATGATTTGTCATTGCCATGATGTGTTTTCTACAAAAATACCAAAATAGTGGTATATATGGATAATGTACAACATGGTCGCTATTGTAAGTATATATATATATATCTATATATATATTGACTAACACTGCATATGTGCACGATACGAATACGTAAATATATGATATATGCCTTATGAAATTATCTTAGTGTTGCACTTGCAACTAGAAAGTATGCTTAATTAACCACCATCCGTACTGCAGTGATGATACCATGAATTGTTATATAAAATCACCATGATACATGCACGCGTTGATTTTTCATTGAATGTTTTTATGTTGTATAGTGGTATCAACGCATGAATAATATTGCTTTTAAAAAAAGAACTATACTAAATCCATTAGAGCATCGAAGCACATTATATGTATAATAAATAGGAGGTTTTTGCTCATTGTGTAGAGCCCGCTTGGTCGTAATGTCTCAAGAACACTTTCATTGCGTCAATATACCACTTAACCATTGTTGGTATATTCTTCTGTAGCAAACTGTTGTAGCATTGCACCGAACATGCCACAAAATAGATTGCACGTGGCAGGACAATATATACGAACGCGGCCGGGAGAAGATTGTTATATGCGTACTCCAGCTGGAGCATCAACTATGCATGAGGTACAAGTAACAGGTAAGATGGAGTAAAGATTACCTATCTTCCCCAATCTTAGGTGAAGCATTGCACCAGAAGCTTTTATTTCCTTTGGGATCGTTTTTTAGAAGCAGACTGATTGGTATTGGCAAAGCAACAAATGTGCCACGTTTTGCCACGATACACCTGCTCTTATGCATTCTGACCATTTTCAGTCAATTTACTTTTTCAATCCTGGGACTGCATCAGACATATGTGACGATCACCTAAACAAGCAGTTTTCAAATTGAATGATGTTTTATCCACAGGCAGCAATTTGTATAGAGATAAATGTTTCGAAAAGGCCTCATGGATAGTAAAGCATCTCATTTTGTAGCAAGTGTTCTCAGTTCAGCTGTCTTTTCGCACTGGCACTTTCATTTGAAATGTGGCTACACTTTTTTTAACATACTGGATAGAAATCTCCGTATGCTGTCACGATGGTAGCCATTGCGGTCAGAAAGTATAGAGAGGGGTATTAAGGCTTCTTATCTGTAAAATGGGGACCCTGCGGTGCACTTATCGAAATAGGAAATGCCTTTCATCAATTATGTATAAGCACTTAAGTGGCAGTGTAACTTGTTTAACAAATCACTGCCATATGACCTCGCACGTATTTCCCAATACTGTAAGATGAGCAGCAGCATAATCCCAGTTGTATGACTTTTCTGCTCGTAGTGATAAGCCTAAAGGCTTCGGACTACGATAATATGCATATAAGAGTTTTCCTTTATTGCGCCCCGACTTGTTGTTAAACTTGCCTACATGTCACATTTGCTCATGCCCCATGTCATCGTGGCCAATGGTTCGTTCTATCACAAAACTCACACTGCGTGCAAAATAATTTGAGCAACATTTCCCGAAAAACTGCTGGCTTGCTAGTCGCTGTTGTCCCGTCCACGATTTCAGTAATTAATAAAATATACGAAAGTATTCTTATTCATTGATATACCTCAAGCACCAATCATCATTGTTAAATAATTTTATATAAAATCTATCGTCAAAATATATGCAAATAGTTTGTTAATTGTGGTTAAAACTGCTGTAGATAGTAAACAACAATCAGCAATTGATATGTGTTCACTCAAGCACAATTAAAGAAAACATCAAATCACGTCTGTAACTAGTGAATACCGGTAAAAAGGGTTGTCAGTTGGATAGATCTGAGGCATCATGCCCACGTAAATTGAGATCATTAACAAAAGCATTAACTGTCTAGCAAATAATAACGAAAATTAAAGAAATCAAATCTATTTAGTTGGGGGGTCGTACGCATCAAGGTTGGCTACAAATCCTTTGAAGAATAACGGAAAGTTAGACTCATTCGTATTCAACACTCTTTAAGTGATCATGCACTATAGCAAGACAGGTAAGCAATTATCTATGCTTAGTGGAAGCTGGTTATTCATTTTTCTGGTAGGTAGACAGGTAGGGCGTCATGAAATGTAATATCTACGTTGCTCAAGTGCGGTGAACACAATCCTAAATGTTCATGTTGTTTCAAGAAAGCCATTATCCCATCTACAACGGCCTTGTTAGGTACTACGCGAAACGTATTGGTGAGGGATTGTTAAAAGTATAATATTAATCTATTGCTAATATATGTAATATTGCATCGTACTATAAAAGTAATTCATCATCTATTTTGTTGTCAACTAGCTCGAGTTAGATCATTTAATTAATAGGCGTTTTATGGCCACGGCATTATTCATCAACAAGCTCTACCATACAACATTTCATCCACCATGGCCGAAGTGCCAGGCTTGATAACATTTCATGGGTTATTAGTGTGATTTGAGAGGCTTGGAACATGTGTGTCATGAATCAGTGACATTCAATGTAAAATCATCGCCCGCAGAACATTCAATTACTGCTCGTTTAATGGGTGACATCATAGCCACGGAGATACGCTATGGAGATACTCTAACTTCTATTTACAGTCGCTTTATCTCATTTGCATTAAATCAATGCCCATACGCGTGCGTCTAACGTAAGTCCTCACCACTTACTTGAACGTACTACTTGTTTACTGTTTATCTCAACTTGCTAGCAAAAATACCAGATCCGGCCCCTATCTAAGAGACACGGCGAAGCACTTGTAATGCACACACATGGATAATAAAACAGCGATCCTTAATAATTAAATGAGATCGATATAAATATGCCTATTAAGTATTGTTGATTGTAAATACATCCGGGAACTCATATCAGCGAAATAAGATTTTATTCCCCTAACCAGTGCGCAGCAGAGCTTGTGGTTCATCAAAAGATATAGTAATTGGCACTCAAATCGAAACACAAGTTGTATTCAATGGCTACCTTGCACACAAAATGCAACATAATGACTGTAGATGTGATGTGTAAAGGCATGCAACCTCGCAAGCCGGCATTAAATGATCTAGATATATTGATGATTTCAGCGTGTGAGGCGTGTAAATTATCAATATCTGTCGTCATTGCGCATATAATCGCAGACAACCCGGCGTAAATAATCTTCGCTAATCAATGTAAGCCACAGCGTATTCCATCACATATAAATGCATGATGTCGCGTAAATGCAAACATCAATCAAATGGAATGCTCGGTCAATATTCGCATCTTGCAGTAACAGACGAAAAGCTTCACACTACATTTTTCTTTCGGTTATATTCGTACATTGCCATTACCCAGTGTGCATGTTTTATATGGTAATATCACTTAAGCTGCACGTAGAATATTACCTCTGGATCATGCTGGTGTGTGGTCGACACCCATGCTATCAGGGGTGTAGCATTTTTGACGAGGCTGCAGACGATGATAGCATATGTTTCTGTTCACTGCGATCCCATGTGCTTGATCTTTCTTAAATGTTTCCATTGCTTTAAATGCTCTTATTGCATATTGTCACTGGAGCTAAGCCTCTTTATGTGAGTTCTGTTAATTTACAATGTCAGCGCAATAGCCATCTCATTCTTTGACTTGAGAAAAGAAAGAGAGAGAGTGAAAGAGAGAGAGGGAGTGAGAAAGCGACAGTCGTACATTTTCGTACATTACTGTAAGCAGGATCGTTTTTCATCATAGGCTCATTTATCTGTGCATTATTTGACACGGGCGCTTTCGGTTTCTCTTTTGTTAATTCAAATGTCATATTATCAATTTAGATGAAAAGATTACTACCAATGTACTATGGTAACTATCCTGTCTGAGTTTACTCTGACAGCATCAACGATTGGGGCATATTCTGTGTGATGCTTAATGAATATTACCTCGTGTATCTCTTTTTGCGGAGATATTGATATACCATTCCTTTTTCAGATCAAATCGGACGCATTACACGTTTACTTCCAAGCCGAAAATATCCATGACTACATATGTAACTGATATTCTAATGTACCCACAGCTCAGCTCCTCAATGACAACAACAGGTTTATAATTGCGGGTTATCAAATGTCAGAGGATATGACAAACCATCAAATAACACTCTTCAAAAATGGAAGATCGTTGAGCATTATTAGCCATCTGTATATTCAGGATTGATGCATTTTGTTTCTCATTATCGTCACCAGATATCCCTTATATATATTTACAGCTTCGAGATAAATGCAAAGTACGTCTTCATTCGATCTGAAAAATGATTGGTGTAACAATATACGTGCGAGAGGAAATACTCGGAGGTACGTCCGTCAATTTGCGTTCAGCGTCCCACTGAGCATGCCCAATCGTTCCTGTTGAGGAACATTTTGGCTTGATGGTACCATCTGGGATATTCATTGTTCAATTACCATCGATGTATTGTTAATTTGTGTAAATCAATTAGGATAGAAAACTCACGTGACTGCGCCCCGCCATTTATAACTTCAACTATTTTAGTTATTATCTGGGTCAGTCTATTCACGTCAAACTTGTCAACTCGTAAATAGGCACGTGAAGCGTCAATATTATATCAAAATAAGATGTGATCCGCTTGCAAGTGGATCGGGACCGTACAATTGCCGACTTTAAAAGACTGACAACTAGTTAATATAGGTATCGTTACCTTTGTAAGACTGAGTTTCTCGCATCTAATCGTTCGCCAAATATGAGATAAAAAAGGCCCAACACCATTTGTCAGGGCGAAAGATACCCCACATCATTTCCCTTACGTTTATGGTAAAAAAATAAGCGGAAATGAGATGGAATAAGTTATTCAATACTTACTCGCATTAATTTGAGTTATGGGCCGCAAAGCTGCAATAACAAACCCATCAAAAACCATTCGCACGATATATATATATATATATATATATATATATATATATATATATATATATATATATATATATATATATATATATATATATATATATATATATATATATATATATATATATATATATCTATATATATATATATATATATATACATATATATATATATATATATATATGTATATATATATGCACATATAAATATATATATATATTTATTTATAAATATATATATATATATATTTATAAATATATATACATATATATATATATATATATATATAAATATATGGTTTTACTTGGTCCCCTCATTACAAAGAGAATGGGGCTTTGTTTCCGATCAGTAGTATTTGCCTATTGCCTCGCCACAGCTAAAGAACTACGTTATTGCAAACATATTGCTGCATGCATTTAGGTAAATTGTCTTGATTGTGCAAAACTGGTCCGGTCATGAAGTCAAGGTAATAATAGAGCGATGCACATCGTTCTAATGTTATTAATGAGGGCGCTATCATACAAGATATATGAATCGTGCTTGGCCATTATTATCGATAGTTGCAGTGAACCACCATATCACCTCAGTCTTACTCCAATATATATAAGCTGGGTCATATTGTCCTGAATGGCTGTGGTGAAATTCATTGTCGTTGAAAGCATAAACGCTTAATATGTTTATGTGATTGACAAATGATATTAGCTGCTAGGACTTACTTGAATATAGCCACTTCATATTTGCGTAAAGCAAATGTGCTCGCGATTATCGTGTAGTTACTTCTACGAATGCCACTCCTTGTGACAAATTGTGTCATGTCTGTGCATCACTGTACACATGGACATACCTTATATCAATGCTTCGGTTACCTGATAATATTACCAATGCTTTCCATAACACGAGGACTGTCGTTATCTTCTTCATCTCAGATGGGAAATTATCAATCCGGTCATACAATGACATGCCATATTGCCTTACCATTGATTTTGCACATACCACTTGTGAAAGTTGTGCACTACGTGAAGAATTTCTGTCAGTTAAGACAATGTAATTGATTTTGGTAATAATCATGGAGAGAATTATAGGCATACTGCAAACGTTTAGACGCGGTGGGTTAGACACTATGCAGAACGACGCTGTAATTGATATATTAACATCAGTTAAGCATTTGGGTGGCAATAAAGTGGCTAAGTCATTACAAAAGCTAGTTTTGTGATCATAAAAGCTCGTCGGGTGCGCATGAAATGCAAACCTGCTTCTCATATTCGATCACAGATACTTGAGGATAATAACTCGAGACAACCAACTCACATTAGGTTCAAATATATATCGATCACTGAACCCGTAAAAATAAAGCTCTGCTTGAATTGTCTTCGTGGTCTGAACCTATATCCCAGTCACGTGCTAATCAGTGGAATTGATTGCTCACAGCCTCGAAATTCCATTGAAACTTCTTCCGAGAGACAAATAGCAGAAAAAAGCGTTCTGACTACGGCAGACACACTGTTCGTATTGATTAACATCATTACATGGATTACTAGCGGGTTCTACACAATTAGAACGCCGAACGGATGGTTCTCTCGCTTTGCACCTAAAACTTCAACAATGCATTAACACATACCGAATACTATGCTGGGTAAAAACAACTGATGTTTTGAAAAGAATATGCAAAATGTACAATTAATGGAATGTGTCATAGACGGTTCCAACCTAATGACACTACACTTAACTGTAGTAATCAAATAACCATGCTAAATACAATTTTTATAAAATCTGAAATAAACATCAACGGGGCATGGTTGGCTGTTTTATGGCACTCATGCTAAGCTGTAGCTGTATTAAAAACTCTCGTCAATATTAATCCAATACTGTTTAAAAAAATGGTTGACGTCTTGCAATAAGGTTATAATCCGCCGGTTGCACTTCAGATGCATTTTGTGTGCAATCAAACTGAGTTGAGACTTTTGGCATGGGAAGTTAATCTCCTTGATAGATACAAACAATCCTTCCCGAATCTCGGATCACTTTTCCAACAATCATCAATGATCCATTCGTCCGTCATCTAGAAAGCGTAAAGCCGTCAAATTATCATATCAGACGCTCGATGCCCCGCCATACACAATTCAACTTAATCGATCGGGTAATATGACCAAAATGCATATCATTCTAACCTTGAAAATGAGGACGCCATCATATAAGATATATAAAGCTTTGCAACGGCGTCATAGCATAGATATTCAATATCTTTGCTATGCTCATCGGCCGCTCGAAATATTTAATGCTATCATATATAACTATTATTGCCGTTAGTACAATGCAGACAGTGTACTGTTACTATGGCGATACTTTTCAAATGCATTATGTTTTGGACCTTGCAATGCTTAAGTATACCACACGTAACGCATCAAATATTGAGGCATCACATATTGAGGTTAAATATATCAGGCAAAATGTCATTACTGCTTATAAGTTTATAAAATCAATAATGATTAGAAATTGACTGTCGCCATGACATTTTAACACAGTGAGCTGGTGTGCAAATACATCCGTGTTAGAGTTGTTTATTTCACTCGGATCGACGGCGGACTAGGTTTGACAATTTTGACAGGCTGAAAATTCCAGCGTGAAGAATCGACAAGGCAATGTGACAGAACTAAACGTGTCTCCGTATCATTCCATGTTCATATCTTTTTTGCATCCAGGATAGAATCATTATAAAACAGTTTCCATTTCTGGGGAGAGAGAGAGATAATGCGATTTGTCCCAAAGAGTTTATAAGGACAACGATTTTGAAGTAGGCTCCTTTATCACTGATGGGCATCGCATTCGTTCCGCTTTAGTGGACAAACTTTGCAAGGGGGTCTGAAGTGTCTGGATGGCATGTCGGCTTATATTGATTTGTGAAGCCGTTGAATAGGATGACTTGAATCGAATGAGGAATCATAATCACTATATGGATACAATTACGCCTTATAAGCTTAAGTGCATGGACTTAATATGTTGTACCGATGACAATCGTAGCAAATATCAGTGTTTGCAAACTTAATGCTCTAAGCTAAAATGGTAATTTTAGACGCCGTCAATCAACTTGAAATCGTCTGTAATGAGATTGCAGTGAGCCTACCATATTCGTAAGCTCGGACCATGGCTTCAAAGCATACTGTCTTTATGGAACGACATATATTAAAACAAATTCGCAGCACAGTAACACTCGTTGTCCTACTATACAATTTCATCCAGTTCCAATCGTCGAGTAGGTGGTGTATATATTCGACAACATGAATGTTTTCTTTATGCACATTAGGTGTCTATAGGAGGCTGTTAAAAAAATAATAAGGAGACGATATACAGTAATAACTATCAACATTGACAACCTCGCAGTAGACAACCATATATATCCCGAATAATGCATGGTCAGTAAATCGATGCATGTGCTTGTGGCGCGCTCAAACGATACACAGCCATTTTCAGCATTGTGCTCGTCCACCCAAGCTCTCTTTTTGCATAGGATTGTGTACCGCAGCCAGCATTGCGCGAATGTATTAGAAGCATTGGATTTAGGATGGCAAATGAGCTACTGACACATTCGCTGGAAGGAACCAGTGGTGTATATCACTATATCATTTATAACGCAAATCAATTTAGTAACCTTGATAACGATGCGCCGTCGGACACCGTGTGGGATAAAACTATCAGGCAGCAGCCAAACCATGCTTCCCGGTGTGCAAGCCAAGTAAGAGTCACATTAATGACTGCTGAGGTCTACATAATACTGAGTAAACTGATATATTCGTGAGCGTCGTTTATGGACGTAACGCTGAACACAAGTGGAGCTATGGTCGTAATGTATGGGTGCAATTGCACGCTAGTGACGTACCAGGCAGTTTAAAATCTATTGCGCATGTAGGCTGTAAATGGTTTTTTGCGGTGCTGACTGACCGTATAACTATTATACTTACTTCTACTGCTTCGGCTTCTTCTGCTACAACTGCTATTACTTCTGCTAATCACACTGGTTGTACCATTTCTACTGCTACTTCTAGCACAACTAGCATTACTGCTGATGTTCCGACTTTACAGATTAATAGGAGTGATTAAGCAACCAAGCAGATATTAGTCGCTCATAAATTCTAGAATAGTCCAAGCCTACATTTTATCGCTCAAGGGTCATGCTTAGTGTGTTATTGTGTAACTGCTAATTTATAAAGGGCGGATTGCCCTTCTCTTCATGGACATCAGATAGGAAGAGCTATCAATGTCATAGGACTTCCCGGATGGCAACTAATTCTTATAATGATGCTCCATGAGGAGACGTGAGGAGACGTTTGGCTGAACACAAACTTTACTGCGTTTCAGGTACACTCAGCAGCAACCATCGACAAGCATCTGTTCATGTGTTCTTATCGTCTACACATGCACTCGAGTTTTATTGTGTTTTGAAACGAATAAAACATGTTGAACACGTTGGACGCAAATAATTCCAACGCTGCACCATAGGTCATATACTAAGTATGACAGAAACTAATATAAAAAGAACTTAATGATTGTTTTGAAAATCTGACACTTGTGATCCGCGCATAGAAAGAGTCGGTACCTACCTGGCTATTCATGAACTGTGTGACATACAATCTCATTAGTCGCATGAACTACAGGTTTTTATAGCAATGTAGTGATTTTACCCAAACTATGGTTCGTGGATCTATGTCATCTGTGCCAACTTGCAGCAAACTAGTAGTGCAATTTTCTGTTCACATGTGAGATTTTCACGGTATTTAGACTACGGACAATTCTCTCTGAAAGTAACTACAATATGTATGATAATAGGCTCGATGGGAGACCACACGGGCGCATAGCCGTATAAACGCAACAACGATGCATGAGCCTGGTGGCATCGATGTGTTACGGCACAATATGGCTGATAATGATGGGCAGGCTCTATTAGCTTGCACATGCCTTCATTTGATTACCTGCTGAAACAAAGTTATAACATTTTGCCTGCGTACCTACTTCAAATCGATATAATTGTGAATCATCTTGTGAACTTGTAGATTGTATGTTTTATGGTTGTTCCGCGAGTTGCTTTTGTAAGGTTTATCCGCATCACTGCGTTGGCAATGTATAGCATACATTCATAGCCAATTGCTGTTTCAGATAACAAAAGGCGTTATGTGGCAGATATCACGCCCCCAAACATTTATCAGCAGCGCAGCCTTCCATGGGTTGCCATTACGACTAATTGCCTGAAAGCTTCTACATGGACAGGACGCAATCAAGGGCATTGAAAAAAATATTCGAAGACGTGTCTGACATGTGAAAACGGAGCAATTATCAATCTTTAAATAACTATGTTATGACATATTTGGCACAGACGAGAGAAAAGTGTTCCGACAACTCAATTACTGAATACTTCCATTAGCGCGTAAAAGTTGGATTTAATGATCGAAACTCAACAAGCTGAAAGATTTGTGGGTCATGTCTGATAAGGATAAGCAGTGTTTGCGATCGCTATACTCATGTGACAATATTAATTTGTAATACGCTGATACAGATAACAAGGTGTAATGAAGTATTTGACTATTTAGTATTGCGTAACGTGCAAGTATTATTATAGTCGTCCAGTCAACTGTTCTCAAACGATTATTATTGTGTTCTATTCCGCTAATTGTTCATTGCATCATCCTAATTATAACTGAATACTTTGTTATCAAATGTTGCTAATGCCATTACAGATTGTGACATGCAACCACGACATGGTTTGAAATTTATCGTAATACTTCCATTATCTCGTACTATTGATGCTGATTTTTCCTGTAATCCTATTTACGATCCAACCTAAACTAGCTGCCAGTAGGACTAAAGGAAGTCATCGCTCCATTCATAAGACAATACGTACTGATAATATGCTTCTACCGATCTCATGAGAATATGAAGTGTTAAACAGTGTGGTGTAATCATTTTTAGTATTTATTAAATATGCTAGTCAACATTATTCCCTGATGAATCGTTTACGTTGCTGCTGAAATATTGTTCATGATTTAACGGCCAGCATTGAAATACCTGTGTGATGTGTATTCCATTCGTTGATAAGATAAACTGGCCAATATCTCGCAACTGCTTGCATTGCTTTTTCTGTTGTTTTTCCCTAAGCCTGCGACCTTTGTTCAAATAATAATCTATTTGCGCAACAGTTGTAAGGATCAGGTGATTGCTTTAAAGTTTTGTCTTGCCAACAGTCAGCGTCAGCACATGACAGCAAATCGCTCGACCGATCCCGATGCAGGGGAATAATTCCGCATTAATGATCACGTGCCTTGGCTGAGCTGATATAGGTCACTCCTTGCCAAATTGATTGAGAGTATATCTACTTAGACTAAATCGACAATGCAACGAAGGTAAACCGCTTCTTAGTTGTCTTATTGACTGATAATTATACGAAACACCCATACAGATGCCTAAGCTACGGATAAAGGCTTGTCATATATAATCGTTCTTTACTAAAACATTCTACGTCATCTCGGAATATCCTATTTATTGATTTAGTTTATGGAGTGTTCCATGGGAAACAGTGCAACAGGATTGATAGCAATGCCTGCCACCGCCAGGTGACACTAGGTTACCCTGAAAATATCAAGTGAATAGTAAAATAATGGCTCTTTTATATACGATTTGGCCGTTTTTGAAAGGTGCCGGTTGACCAGTAAGACGACCACGCTGTCAAACGCCTGCTATTGAATTGCGAACCAAAACCCCAGCTACTCCATCAAAGTTGCCACCATGATAGATTACGTCCAGGCGGTAAGGTTCTGTTATCCGAGGAGGCGCCACAAGTACTAACTAAGAATTGATTTATGGCCTACTCGAAATAAAAGCAATTATCAAATTGGCTATATCGGTGCTTAATCCTGGATGCCATTCATATCATCGATTTTTATTCTGCAACACGTTTGTCGGCATTTCAAAAAACTTCCATCGTCACATTAACACAACTGTCGCATTATTGAACAAGCTTTGTCTTGGAAATGCGAATTTATGTTCGCGCTTTTTTATTTATCTAATAGTAGAAACTTTGTAGTATCCGATCTCGAGGGGGCAATTACTCTGTACACGCTAATGTTATGCTTATCTACTGCAGAAACAAAGACGTGCATAGTATGTTTGTTTGATTGGCCGCATTTGTCCGGCAGTTTTTTGTCAAGGTAGGAAATGGAAATGGGAAAATAACCTAGTAAAACTGTTTGACTCATAACATCTTACCAACGCCTACTATTGGATAGAATATGGTTCCCCAATCATTATGCATCCTGTTTCTGTCATTTTTGTCCGGAGCAAGGCACATATCCCATGATATACATCGTTAGATGTATTCGATTTCAGTCAATCTGTTCAATTCTCATAAAACATTATTGATCTTCTAATATTCTTTCGTTATGACAGATTTGACATGTTATGTGCCTGCATGTTTTCAGATATTCTCGAGTAGTAACTAGCACAACATAATGTACAACATAACATCATAAGAAGTATGGTTTGTTATTGCTTTTACCCGTCATGGTATATGTTGTCCGTTGCTTTGGTTAAGCACAGCAATGACCGTGTCGGCTGCAAACTACTAGATATACACTGCTATATACATATATATATATATATATATATATGTATATATTTTTATATTTATATATTTCCATATATGTATATAGCTATATATATATGCATACATATATATATAATTATGTATATATATATTTATATATATGTATGTATATATATATATATGTATATATATATATTTATATATATATGTATGTATATATGTATATAAATATATATATATATGTATGTATATATATATGTATATACATATATATATACATAGTTTTATATATATATATACATATATATATACATATATATATACATATATATACATATATATATATAATCATATAAAATATATATATATATATATATATATATATATATATATATATATATATATATATATATATATATATATATAACAAATAGAATATCATTGTAATTAAGCATTATGGATGTTGAATTTGAAATCGAACAGTGACTCATTGGTACATGATAGTCATTTGCATGTGTACAACAACCTTGCACTAACTGAGGAAGAAATGTATTGAAGTGAAATTGAAATAACAGCAATATGTATTTAAGCCCAGCTTAACCATTCGTGGTATATTGTTCAGTCGCACACTGCTGTAACAAAGCATCGAACATGCCACAAAATAGATTGCACGTAGCAGGTGAATGCATTCTAACGCGGCCGGGAATAGATGTTAATCTGCGTACTCCAGCTGCATCATGAATTGTGCATGAGGTACAAGTAACAGGTAAGATGCAGTAAAGGATGACCAATCTTTACCAATCTGAGGTGAAGCATTTCAACAGAAGCTTTTATTTCCTTTGGGATCGTTTCATAGAAGAGGACTGATTGGTATTGGTAAAGCAACAAACGTGCTATGTTTTGCCACGTGACACCTGCTCTTTTGCATTCTGACCATTTTCGGTCAGTTTACTTTTTCAATGCTGGGACTGCATCAGACATATGTGACAATCACATAAACAAGCAGTTTTCAAATTGAATAATGTTTTGTCCACAGGCAGTCATTTGTATAGTTAAATGCTTCGAAAATGCCTCATGGATAGTACAGCAGCCTATTTTGTTGCAAATGTTCTCTATTCAGCTATCCTTTCGTACCATCTGACGCTTTTGCTTGAAATGAGGCTACACTTAATTTAACATACTGGATAGCACACACCCTATGTTATGTTATTTATTCAACAAATCACTGCCATATGACATAGTACTACAGATACGTTTTGTTAATCCATTTCTATACCTCGCACGTATCTCACAAGATTGTTGCGCCCCGACATGTTGTTAAATTGCCTATATGTCATATACGCTCATTGCAGCAGCTAAACTGGCATATTTTTTATAGGCGTGAATATTGATTAATTGATGTCTAAAGTCATCGTGGCCAATCGTTCGTTCCATCACCTTACTCACATCGCAAGCAAAATGATTTATTTAATTTCCGTGGGCTTGAAGGTGGCTGTTGTCATTTTGTTTTCCATCCTATGCTCAACTATAACTAGTGACGCCTGCCAATCATTAGTAAAATATACAACTGTGTGATTATCCAAGGATATAGCGCAAGCGCCGATCTTCTTATATGAAATAATTGTATCTAAAATCTATCATCAAAATATATAGCATATAGATTGTAAATGGTGGTAAAGACTGTTTTAAATAGTAGATAAGTATCAGCAATGAATATGAGTTCGTGTAAGCACAATTAACGAAAACAACAAATCACGTCTGTTGTAATTAATGAATACCGATTAGAATGGTCCATTAACACTTACTTACCTCGGACTGTAACGATCAACTCCAAAACCATGGAGAGACACTAATTTCTATCAACAGTCACTTTTTCACATTGACATCAAGATTATTCTTAAACTTGTGCATATAAAGCAAGTCATCACTTTCTTGCTCTTTTTGTTCTATGTTTACAGGTTATCTCAGCTTACTAGCAACAATACCAGATCCCCAACCTATCTAAGACGCACGGCGAGATACTTGTAATGCACACAAATTGATAATAACATTGCGATCTTTAATAATGAAATGAGACCAACGTAAATATGCCCATTAAGTATTGTTGAACATAAAATTATATTCGTATAACATCACGATTGATGCTCTAGGCAAAATTCAAGGGAAAGTACAAAGGGTAATGAACCGACGGGGAGCCCTAAAGTCTTCATAAAAAGTCGAAGACCTCATCTTTGCTGGTAATAAATTTAGTGAATGCATCCAATTGCACTAGCAGATCGCATACTGATGGTCACGATAACTAATAAGAGGCAACAAGCATCCATTAACATTAAATAATGCTGTGGTAGGATCCTGTATGTCTATCATCAACTGCTGTAATAATATGAATTTGATGTACAATGCGATGAAGTGTAGAGGGCGGTAGCATTTTGACGCATCATTTCATTAACTTTAATATATTGCACTTCCTAGGTAATATTGAGATTTCGTGCAGTAAAGTCAACAGCTGGTTGGACACTAAAATTTGTTTTGTTGTAATATTAAGGCCCAAGTTTACAGTCTTCCGCCCTAGTTGTTTCCAGGGATTCCACTGAGGTACCGTCAATAAAGGAAGACAATACTACGTGGCAGTGCTTGGCCTATATTTCAAACTACACGTGCGATTGTTTGTAAATGAGATGTAGTTGGCTCTCGCTCTTCTCTCGTGATGTGTGCTTACATCTCTAATATAGTGTGCATCAGCAATAAATGACAATCGAAGCCGGTCTGGTTAGGGGTGAACTACGACCCGTTGCCACTTTACAGTACTAACCAAGAATTGAGTAGTGTAAAGTAAGAGCTTTATGTGGTCGAATGATATTTATAAGTAGATTATATCTAATCAAATAAAGTTTTGGGCATTAAGCGCTGAAAATTTGGAAACATTTGATAGGATTAAGAACAAATTCGCCGAAAAGGATACTTTTCTGTTTAACATCTATTTGCATTGCGAGATGACTCGGACGTGGATTAAGCTGACGAATATGTATCTTGCTTGACACAAGATTATTTTTTTCTGCAATTTTTTTGATGGTTCGTCATGTTGCTGAATTAACTATTCTTTACCAAACGGAATGGCACTACGCAATTTTGCGAACATTGAGGCATTTCTACTACATACAAACCAACTCTGTTCTGTGAAATATTCGAGCTACAGTGGAAGTGCAAAAGAAGTCATTATTTACATGCCTTGAACTGAAAAATGGCGCATATTCTGTCAACATTAGGCATGTGATGTAACTAGAACCACAATGATTCATATTTGTATAACAGCTGTTTGACAGCTGCATCTTTGAAGGTAACATGTTGAGGTTTGCTATGACGCAATGCAACGTTCGTTGCAAGTGACGTTTTTTTCTTGAAAGGGATGTTCCATTGGTATTCATTAACATGTGAATACATGATTCCGGAGCATCAGTATTCAAAGGGAAATGCAAGCCGGGTTATGGTGGGCAATTGGACGCGTCGCGAAGCGGTGCATATTTTCTGTAATTACTACAAATTCGGTTATGTAACAAAAGAGCTGAATGTGGTGAAACGCTATAATTCGATTTGTAGCATCGTATTTTTGAAAGAAAAACAGGAAGACATATTTGATAAGGGTTAATAACTGATATGTGAAAATCATATATATATATATATAGATATATATATATATATATATATATAGAGATATATATATATATATATATATATTATATAGAGATATATATATATATATCTATAGATAATAGAGATATATCTATATATATATATCTATCTATCTCTCTCTCTCTCTCCCTATCTCTATAGTAGTCTATATATAGGTATATATGTATATATCTATATATAAGTATATATATAAATATCTCTCCATATATATCGCTATAGATATATTTATATATTCGTCTATATGTATTAAATATCTGTATATATATATATATTTTTTATTTGTATATATGTATATATATATGTATATATATATATCAACGTTCTAATATATATAAGTGTATATATATATATATATACATGCTTCAGTCTCTACGATAACAACCACACACCACCCTTTAAACTCAAGGACGATATTTCCCTGTATCCTGCATGCACTTTGCCGTATGTTAGTGTAAATCAAGCGGTAGGATATTAAGGGTCATATGCCCTTGCAGGAAGCGTTGTTGATTCTGTCTCCATGGTGCACAGCAGCTTTTGTCTGCTTTCATGGTTATCAAGCAAGTGAGATGCCCGCCAAAAATGCGGATGAATAGGGCAATATCATTGCAGGTCTGTCGGCGATTGATCATATTATATACAATATAATATAATTTATATTTGTGCAATCCGTTAATGATGTTCCATTTAATCCTAATGCACCATTATATTAGCGATTGTGCAGCAATAATACGGATTGCATATATTCCTTAACGCACTCCATGCATCAGCCACACCGATAGTCATTGTATACGATAGTATATACTTAATTGATGAAGAGCAAATATATTATTTTCCAATATCGATTATTCGTCCGGCAGCTTACTTTCTATGTTAATGGCGTTTGATGTATAGATGAAAGTAGGTAGCTCAAATCTGTACCTACTTACAAATAGAATATGCTTCCCCAGTCAGAATTCAAATGGCCCTTATCATTTTTTATCATTTTGTACGTAAATTTATATGTATCAACACGTGCATCCCCTAGGAGTAGTATATTTCAGTCTTTTTGTCCACATATGTTATAATATGGGGCTCCCGTAGTGTTAGGTTGTGGGATGAAAGTATGACATGTAATGTGTGCCTTCTTGCTTCGTTGCAGCAATGATTAATTGCTTAGAGTACCCCTGGATTTATATCGGTTCGTAATGACAACAGGTGTTCGAAGAAGCTAGGAATTTCGAATTGAAAGATCAGCTACTGCATGCTACATTTTTGAAAAGTAGTTGAGTTGTTTTGTCAATCAAGTAGCCATCTGTGGTCTATTCGAAAAGTAAATTCACCAGTATTATATTATCGTTCGTGATAACAATGCTAATATATCAGTCTAACAAGTGCTAAAAATGGTTAGGTTATTCTGCCTCAAAGGATAATCTGGAGATACACAGGCATAACAACCAAATTACACAAGCAAACACACAGGCTCATATTTGCAAGCATTCTCAGCGACAGTGATATAACATATTTATATATATATATATATATATATATATATATATATATATTATATATATATATATATATATATATATATATATATATATATATATACATAGATATATGTATATATATATTAATATATTATATATATATACATATATATATGTATGTATATATATAAATATATCGATATATATATATATGTATATATATATCTATTTAGATATATATATATATATTTATATATATTTATATATATATATATATTTATATATATATATTTATATATATTGATATGTATATATAGATATGTATATATTTACCTAAATTCAGTGTAGTCAATATCCTTGGTTGAGGTTTATCTTGAAATACGCCAGTTCGTCAATGAACATATCATAGCAAGGCACTCAGTAAGTGTTAGCATTGCATCGAACGTTGGCAACGCTTTCCAAACAAAATTTCTTACTGTTGTATACTCGTATAGAATTGATACAATAGTAGCCTACTATTTATATTGCTTCTCATACAGTAAAGAGTGCCCGTGTTTATAATGCACGTCTTGGCATTCAACATACAAGACTATTCATTTCAATATAATAAAAATAATACTAATCAAGAACACGGATACGTAGAATACCATAAAACATAAAACCTTTCAAGCCAACTGATATTTTTGCCTTAAACCAAGATTAAAAATACATGATTAATGGTATGTTTTCTCGGCAGAATAATTATGCACAAAACCATGCAATAGTTCATTACATCTGAAGGAATGCAGTCCATTTTTCAAACATATATGATAAAAAAAAGTGCTCACGTAATAAATTCCAGCCTTTTATCAGAGAGTTCTGAACAAGGCAGAGTTTTTCTCGACGGAAACCTCCTAGGATCTGAGAATAAGCGCCAATGGCGTTTAAGCCTGGCAATTTATATTCGATTGCCCACAGGCTTAGGACACAAGCCGATGATTTATGCGTAGCGTCGTATTAATTAACAGCGTATTCAGTCTTACCTACAGAAATATCAGTGATCTAATTTTTAAAACGTTTTGTAAGAGGGTGAAGTTGAGAGGGGGATAAAATGGATAAATTGTGTATTCTGCATGCAGTCTTTTACATAGGCGGTTTCAAACGGACGTCAAATTTTACCCGAACTGTGAAAGTATGCAGCAGCGTTACTTACCGTGTGTTCGTCTGGCGCGTCTGAAACCAATGTTTTAAGAAGCTGACCAAAAGATCATGAACAGTATTGAGTGTCGAGATATTGCAAGAGCGAATCATCGGTAGTGGGACGCTGGTTTGACCTGATTATTGCTGAAAAGCCAGTGCCTTGAAAATATTGACGACCAAACCACGGTTGATGCTTTAGCCTAGCAGCATTGCCACAAATGTGAAAAACGATCTTTTCTGTCACAAAGATATCGAATGATACACTGTTAGAGCACCGAGTAAAATATGTGTCCCACTAGCTTCCACAGCAAGCAGACTCTCCCCTGGGATATTGAAACATTCCGTTTAGTATTCGTTGCCGCATCGTGTTTGTCTGCGGGTTGACATCGTCCTTTGCATGTCACTAAAATATACTTTATCTATTACCTGAGTTTGTATTGATCTCTTAAACCCTTATTATCGACGATAAGCTCTGATATTATGGTAAGGAGGTGCAAAAAGGTAAATGCCTATCTAGAATGCGACGGGCTGGCGATCGGGATAGATGAAGCTACATAGGAATAAAGTTGTGGCAATTTATTGGGGACAGCACTTTAATTATTTCATCTAATGACCGGATTTGAACGCTGTTTGTTGTTGCTTATGGGTCCAGTTCTATAGGACGATTGATCATGGCTAACAGATGTATTCGCAAATGACCATTTGCGACATTGTTTAATTTTGTAGTGATTTTGCCATTCATGGTCTCTTTGTCCGTTGCCTTTGTCGAGCACAGCAATGGCAGTGTATGTGGATAGATGGTAGGTTAACACAAGACACAGCGTACAAATTTCCACTATGAACACTCCAAGCATGATGAATTGATAACCGAGTATTTGCGTGCTACGCCTTAGGTAAGATTCATAACGGACCGGCAATTCAGTAAGACTATTCATCGTGGCTATCGTATTCATGTAATTACCTCCCTCCGTGGGCGTTAAATCATTAATCGTTAACTGCAAAGATTAAAATGACAAGTCTAGCGATAAAACAAGCACAGTCACTTTTACCATCGTCCTTGTACATCTAATGTATAGCATCTGCGTCACGACTTTATTTACCCTTGTCACAAGGACCGCTTGCCAGAAACACCCGGCTGACGCATCTGTGCATTATTGCTTTGTCGGATGCATCTGCATGAATCTTGCCAAATTATAGAAAAAGACAAAATAACTTGCGTAAAACTTATATAGTCAGGATTAGTGTGATTATGATCAGTCAATAAATCAACTCCCTATGCTCTACGTGATATTGCTATATACGGTTGGAACTAAAGACATATCGCATATCACCACTAGTTGGTGATGTCATTCAAAACAAGCGTGTATGAAAACAACAGCACGTGGTATCCTTTACCCAGGGTTCGTCAAGGGTAAAGTATACTCAGAACGCAGGCACATTTTGGCATGACTATTATTGCCTAAAAGCCACGACACACCGCTAATATTTCATCACAGCATTTTCGGTGTTTATGGCCATAATCCTTGCACAACATATGCCCAAAGTGTATTTCGCCAATACCTAGGTTAGCCGAGTAGAGCATAGAAAGTGGCTCTAACAGACAATTGATTCAATTGGCTAGAAAAATATGGTTACTCCACACTCCCCTATTTAATATCCGACCAAGCTGGCAGCAATAATGTTCGGTAGAATGCGTCCTTCCGAGAAGAACTTGTTTTCAATTGTTCTAAAAACATAATGCTGTTATAAATTACTGTACCTACGACGTGGCCCTGGATTCAACAATACTTATCCACGCACCAATCCCCATGCTATTAGATTCTATAGGGAAGTTGTGGGTTCTTATCTTCTACATGGCTAATTACCACCAGGCACCGTCCGTAGCCTTCCTGGGTATATGCACCAACTCTGCTCGTTTATAATTGTCTATCCGCGTCTCATTACAAAAGATAATTTGTATCAGAATGAGAGTTACTCCTGTTTTAACCAGCACTGGACCCATGGTATTACCCGTCGGGCAATAGAGTAAATGACATTTTCCTGCCCGTGAAAATTTCATTCCACTAAGTATTCGAATGATCTGGTATGAAGTTATTCTGATGGTCATTCCGAGTTTTAATAGCCTGGCTATGATGATATGAAACAGTGATTGATCACAACCTGTTTACTTTTTCAATCACTTGCCTGTATGATGGTCCCAGTGAAGTTTCCCAATGTAAATATAGTGCGTTAGATATATCACCGGTAACAATATAAACTTCATTGCCCACACCCATGCAATGCAAGGTTTATCATGCATCACACATGCTCTCCGCTATCTGATAGATAAATAATGGCATGTCGTGCGTGTGTGCTACCTTTCTATGAAACCCACTTGCTGTAATGTGTGTACCAATATACATCCGTTATGTGATGACGTCTATTTGCAATACGCGATTCATTGCCACAATGTAAGGAACGAGCTTTGTGGTTATGAGCGGTACGAAATATAGCGCATCAATTGCTAAAAGGCGTAATATCCATAGTGGCTGCTAATCAAATATTGTTAGTTTCACGGCAGGTAATTTTGGTAGCGTGCATGTCTATTGGCAACAAATACAGCTACTGCTGTGCAAGATTTATAGCGACGAGACTTTGTCAGTGCACTGTTAGGATGTTTTACACAATAGGCAGTGGTGAACACAATCGGATACATATGATTGCGATGTGCTGAAACGGCGCTATTAAGTACAGTTATTAACCTAAAAGGAAAAACATTTGTATCAATTATGCATCTGTTTTTGCTCTGACATCGATGAGTATCGTCGTATTATATAAATGCGCACTGCAATGAATAATATATGCAGCTAAGAGAATCGCCAAATGATGGGATGGTTTCCGTTGATCAAACGTCATGATAAAAGCAATCCATGCAGCTAATACATCGTGGTTGTTTATACGACTGCTGCTTTATTGACTTCTTTTGTAATCGTAATTTGAAAAAGATATTACGCTTTGGTTGTTGCCTGATCAACTGGAGACTCTCACATCCGTTCGTCTATACATAGAACGTAGAATATAACAAGGAATCGACATGCAAATAGTGCATGTTTAAGTGGGTGCATGTTAAGCCCAGATATTAAGATTTTGGGCGTTTGCTCTATGTGTGTTTGAATGCATTGGCAAATCATCCGAAGGGTGAGTACAAAACAATCGCAAACCGATTGATGTTAGACCAACTTGATCATTTCCTGACAATGATATCTGGAGTGCACATATTTTTAGAACCCTGACAACGATATAAATTCAAAACCAATGTCATTAATTGAACATCGACATTTTGCTTCAAAAGTTTCTACAGGCACCTGCTCTGCCTCATCGGTAGGGTCAGATAGATTCGTAGACCAGTACATACGTGAACAACATTTCAGCTAATAATTAATCAATTACAAGAGAATTAACCGTGAAGGCAATATTGGTAAATATATGCCATTGTTTTCTATGACAGATATCAGGTAATGACCATATATATGAAAATGTCATTTGATCATAAACGAGCACAGTGATTAGCACTTACCCCGCAGACAGAGAGTGTAATAATTAACATTTTAAGGAAAACTGTATTTATCACATTTATTTAGATTGTGCATCGATAAAAATTCCGATTGTTTATTTGTATGCGTTCTGGCATCCGGATTCATTAGCAAATGATCCAAGTGACTCAAATTGTGTAATATAGATAAGACTAGCATGTGATTCGATAAGTATGCGGTTTTATATATGTGTCCTATTGTTGCTACTGTGTTGACCCATTTCCCCTCCAAATCGCCTCGTGTTTATAGGGGCTTTTATGAGCATGCATTGCGACGGGAGAGCCTCACTGCCTAATGTCTTGGTAATTTTACAATATGTAATTTATTTTTTGGGGAACGCTCAGTGAGTTAATAAACTCAGCGTCAAGTCGTGTTGGAATTTGATATGAGGCAAAGAGTGAAGCTTTTCACTCCAGTTCAATAGATAAGAGAACATTCATATGTCATGCTAGTGTCACTTCTCCAAACGAACAGGTCCCTACACAATTATCTTATATTAAATGGCAGATGATAGCATCGAGGAACAGTGTGTAATAGCAATCCCCAAGATTCGCAAAGCATGAGATTCAACTACGCAGATCTTTCCGATTTATTTGGGATCTGGTGCTCCAAATAGATAAACAGGCTATGTGTCAAGAAATGTATTGTCAATGGTTTAGGTGCATGTGGATATTTTCTCAGTGGAGGCTTGATTCAATTGGTGATTTTCAGGTGTGGTGCTTTATAGTCAGGCTAATTTAATCAATGCAACGCATCAAAGGGTGCTAGTCCACCAATGACTACCTCAGATTTTTTTCTTTGCATTTAACGCAATCCGATGGAGATGTGAAGCGACTAATTGGGATATAATTTAGCAAAACTAGACTTAACACGCACACTAAGAACACGTGCAAAACTTAGCGATTCGGTGTACATATGAACTTAGCATCTCTTATAATGCTCTGAATGACCGTTACATGAGGCTTTACAGATACACAGAACATCCCTCGCTGTAGGTGTGCTCGCGGAATATATTTACCATAACAGTCATATTTCCAAAAGAACATTGTAAGTTACTCTAAGGTACATGATAACTAACACATGGCACATAATTAGATTACCGATAAATCATTTGATAAAAACATTCTTAACTGCCAAGGAGTGCATAGCAAGGATAGCTTAAATTTACAGCTTAGCGTGGGTAGTTAATTTTTGTGATTGTGTTATCTCACACATAACACTCGTCTCCTAATGAATATTGCATGGCGCATGCAACTGTCATTTTGTGCATATTTATCCCACAACAGCGGAAGTGCTGTGACAGATTGCCACATCAGTCCAGCTGTAATACCAACAAGTTATTAGGCAGTCGTGAGAGTAAGCTTTCCTGTTCCTGGCATGCGGCGGGTTGTCAAGCTGTGAAGCACATTATTAAAGTCCTCGCTCTTTGGCAGTGCATAATATACGCTTTTGCTTAGCGAATGCACATGCAGACTTATTATGGATTGTGAACGGCAAAATCAGAATGGTCCCTCTGCCACATTGTTACTTCGCCAAGAATGCTTGCATGTGTAAGGTATCACAGAAAGCAACGAAACTACGGTGCTGTTATTCAGTTCGAGCAGATGTTACAATTAAAACAACGGTGCATTGTGGCAGAAATCTTTGAATAAAACAGACTACTAGATGTTACTGCGCAAAAAGTAATTATAAATAATTAACGACGGGTTCGATGTCTTTTTGAAGTGGAGGTAATGAAGCGCATTAGCCATCATTAAAATCAGCCTTAACGTTATCGCGAACCGAAAGTACGATACATACTCCTATGCAAACAGATATGCTATGTACACAATAGCAATGTTGTCAATGGATGTGTATTGAGTGCGCCACATAATCAGAGCATCAAGTTTTGGTGTGTTTATTATTCGGGATCTCTATCGCACTCTGTGACGATGTTATCATTGTTCACGGTATTCTCTGCATTTCTAAATGTTTTGTGAAAAATTCTAATCTGCCCTCTACTATGCCATGTTATTATATTTCAATGATGCGTAGATCAGTACTTTTGAAGGAAGTTTCAGAAAATAAGTGTTTATTAGCAAATGAGTATAACGTGCAGGCCATCTTGAAAAAACAGCGCCGACATATGTATTGCTACATTGCAAATACCGCTTCTACGATGTAAACAAAAACCTAAAAATATCTGTTAACATCATAATGGATCACAGTGTTTTTAAGATAGAGGTATTGTGTCGCTGGCAATGACTAACGAGATGATTCATATTCGCGTGAACTGGCTAAGTGTATAGCGATAACATTCAGAGTATTCACTGATATGCATCCGTGCATCCGGAGTTCGTAACAATGATCCAAGCGTTTTCTTTAGGCCAATACATGGTTCTATGATTACGTTGGTTGATATCCTATCTTTTCTACTGTTTTGCTAACAAGGTGTATCGAGAGCATATATTGCGGAGGGATGGTTTATTGATTCTTGTTAACTCGTGGCCTAATGTCCACCGTACGAATTTACATGACACAATGTGTGGTTCTTGGGACACGCTCTGTAAATGATTTGGCCCAAGTCGTCCAGCATTTGGGTGTGCGCTTAATATTAGGTATGGACGATATATCCTGTATATGTTCCGGAGAGCAATATGATAACACTTTTTCAAATATATATATATATATATATATATATATATATAGATAGATATATATATATATATATATATATATATATATATATATATATATATATATATATATATATATATATATATATATATATATTATATATCTATATATCTATATATATATATATATATATATATATATATATATATATATATATATATATATATATATATATATATATATATATGTGTGTGTGTGTATAGAGACATGTATCAGATGCTTACGTTATTACGATAGATTAAACCTCGTACGCCATTGATGGTATATCCTGTGACAAAACGCATAGCATGGTTGCAAGTGACATTCTTCTCTTATGGGGAGGCTCTATTCACAGACCTTGAGGCTTTGAACGAAACAATGTTAAAGCAATTGGATGATGCTAACCAAAGACTCAGGCAGACGGTAATGGCAGAGAAATATTTAACTACAGTTGGCGGCAGATAAAAAGAGCATAGAACTACGCTACGGTGCAGATGTTTGTCCATGATAAAATCACCCGACAGAAACCTTAAAAAACTGCGATTATCCTGCTTGAGCGAGTCTAATTGAGCGCGATCTTTATTATCGCTGAATATGCGCATTTGTGCGTCGCTAATACTCAAATAGACTATGTTTTATGCATCTTATCAGCTACAGGAATGCGCAAAACCGAGGTACACTCTTTCTTATTTTGTGTACTCAATGCTGTACCGTTGATGACTGACGTATTTCAATGAAAGTGCGGCATAAAATGGCACTATATCTGCTACTACTATATTGGGTAAGAGTTGCATGCCAATTGTTCGTTAATGTGTAAGAGGCTTGTCTAACGATGCATTTAACCTTACCAATGGTGTCATCGTGCGGTGAAGTTCATAACTGACAGCGCATTGTGTTGGTTATGTACATCAATTTGCGGTGTGGGTCGATGAGTTGAAGAGGGGGAATCGGCAGGGTAATTTCGCCGTTCGGGAAAAGGGGTTGCATATGTCTTTATCTATGTTTATGGCTTGGAAGCCTGGCATAGGGTGCCAAACGTCTCAAGACATACTTACAGCGATCGATTAACTTATTGCGATAAATGTACCCCTGCCAAAAATCTGGTGGACTCCATATATTCGACTGGAACATTTCGGAACGTTATGCTTTAGATTCCAGACCTTTACGATATTTTTGCTTGTCAGCTGTGTACAATGATATCTTGTAATCTGGTGGTTAGCATATAATATTAATGCACACCAGCCCCATCCGCTGTTTCGCATACTCGAGCAAAGATGATGACCCAAATGAGACCACAAAATATTATTCACGGGATGATAATATGATTACGCTTGGTGGTACTCTTCCCTTTTTTTTGCCATTAAAGGCATCAATTCATTGTCAATATGTTCCTATAATTAATCGCTGACGTGCTTCAATAGGCCTCAGACTGTGCAACATTAAACACTAAACACTACTGTACCCATGTCTCCGTTGCATTGGTACTAGCGTTCAGTCATTGAGAGTCATTTTGTTCAGCCAACAGTATCATTAGTAGATGCAATACAGTTTTGCTGCTTATTATTTCACCCGTGCCGGTTGCAGCTTCCCAGTATTTCTAGGCAACTACATCATGTCGCTTGGAGACAACACAAGACGTAACTGAACATTTGCTCTGTTGAGCAATATTAGGTCTGTGCATCTGACTAATGTGCAACTTTTCTTGTTCAAACGTTTGTAGATAATACAGCGTATGAACATAGTTATTTTCTCGATTCATATGCTTCATTGTTCTGGCAATAAATATGTAGTGCTGGCATCACTCATTTCAAACTGGCGTACGGGAACAGTAAAACAATGTTGATATGTTATGTATCTGTCTGGATAAATGTTGATGCAATTTTAAGCACATGCTCGTCAAAAAAATTATGGAGATCTTTCCTTTTACAAGACAATGCTACAAATATAGGAGCTACAAGTATGCTTTGTGTATCGATCTCTACAGAATGCACGTTTATCTCGAGGCTACAATTCTGCGGAGCAGCAGAGTCCGTACTGTATGACCTGCCTGCATGTAAAACGTGGACTCAAAAAATTGAGAGCCTGTGCATCTCTTAACCATAGATGCTCTTTCAATTGATAGTATATCGATGCGTATGGAAGCTTTTAGCGACCAATTATGCATATATAAGCTTTTATTAATATATACGTTAAAATGTTAGTATTTGTTTCGTAATGATGGGATCTCCATAATAAAGTTTGACAGCTAAATATTTTGGTACTCACAATCCCTGAATAAAAAGACCAGAATAATATGTTTTCACGGTAGGTTTAACAAGCAGCCGTTTGGTAGATGACTTTCTCAGGCTATGGCTCTGAACGGAACTTATGATAATACGTTGGACTAGAAGTATCTTTTACCTAATTGATAAATGCATGACAGCCTTATGGAATACCACTTATCAACGACGCAATAGTTTCACTGAGCCGTGTCATTTGTTTTGTCGTGCGAGTCTTCACGTAAATCACTGTATTATGATGCAATGCGAGTCCTTTTATTCGAGTCTATTCAAAGAGGTGATGTATCGTTTCATGTTGTAACGTTTTATGAGGTGTCGCGAGGAGCATGACATGTTAGCCGCATAGTGTTATTTATAGATCGTCATGTAGCGAACCAATGACTTATTCCGCTAGGCAATATCATGAACGCGTATCATGTTCTTTGCACAATACTTGTGAAAAAAAATGTCTCGGTGCATGACTGCTTGCACATATTTTGGATCTAGTAAAAGCATATTTGTGTACAGACAGATCGCCGAACCAGAACAACGATAATATGATGTGACTATTTGCGTCCTCGCATGTCTGGGATTCTCGCTGAAGATGTATGTTTTACTCCAAAATCTGTCATTGTATGTGAAGTTACAAATGCTGTACTTTTGTTGTTGCTAAAATATATTTAACCTAAAACATAGAAGTTGTTTGTCAGCGCATAATGCTGTTTTTTCACCATGAACGTGGTAACTGCTCATCACCCCTAATGCGACGCACACAGGTCAGGTTCAAGTAATAATTGATTGTCCAGCTCCTGTCATATGACACGCCTCGGATCGTTAGACCCGGTAATCCTGTCAGGGACATCTTCAGTACTGATTGAATAGAAACATGAGAATTACCTTACATCCGTTTGAGAATTGAATTAAGAAAAAGAAACCAGCACTCCATTGCAGCATGTGACATCCATTGCTTTTTTTTCTTGTCTCGTGTACAGTATCTTCCCAATTGGCTAAACCGTAATATCACCTTGATTATTTCTGTTTGAAGCTTTCGGGACCAACAGACCGATAAGTGTCTTATGGAGGCACACACAACGGCGGTCCACAAAAGTCCTAAAAGATACATTGTATTATCTTTATCTTTTATCACGCACAAGATTCGGGGTAGGTTTGCTGGACATGTCTCAATGTGTTGCTTCACTGATGTAACAAAATAATAGTATATAGGATAATTATACTTAGAGTAAAATTGCAATGCCTTTGGTTGGCCATGTATTACCTTGTCAGAAGAATAAGCAACCTGCCTATCACAAAATGTAATGCTGCAATCAATACACGATCGTCTATTTATATGCAGTATATGGCAAACATATGCATCGCTTACACGACACCTCTGATGCTTGTTAAGGAACAATTATGCAATGAGAAACAATGGATAAAGAAGTATCCGGAATAAGGAGCTTATCTGTTGTATGGTTGATTGGAATTCGTTATAATGAGGTTTTGTGTGTATACTTATTGAAACACATTGAATATGTGTATGAAATCGCTGATAAACCTCTGCATCCATAAAAGCCCCAGTGGATCAGGTGCAATAGAAAACAACTAATCCTGACAGCAGTTACCTTCGCTGTCTATTCTGGAGAAGGGAAAGTAGATATTTAAAAGTTGTTAATCAGCAAAGAAGCAGAAAGGGTTTATATCAATGTGGCGTTTGATGTCTGAAGCTCTATATAACGGGGCTTATACGAATGTCACCTCTGTATACTAAGGCCAATATACGATTTGTTTAGTGATCAAGTTGTATTGGTCCTACCCTGATGGATAAGGATTGGCGATCGTTTTAGCCAGTTATTCGCATACGACCAAAATATATTCAGATAATGTTCCTGCGGCAAAATACTCTTTATTACATATAACTATATATATATATTATCGCAGAAGATGTACTTGCAACCATAATATGTCGTTGTGTGTGAAGTAACGAATGCTGTATAATCTGGCTGGAACAACAATATCAACATATAGTACGGATGCTGTTTGTCAACGCATGATCAGAAATATGTGCTACAACTTCAGTTTTACCGAGTGATTAGAAATATGCAAAGTGAATAACAAGTGTCATTTAGGGAATACAAACCAGTGCTCAGTAGCAGCATGCGATATCCATTGCTTTATTTCCCGTCTTTTTAAATGATATGCTACCCAATTGTACGGATGAATAAGGGATAGTGACACTCGACGTTGTTCCGCTACGAAACAACAAAGGACTTTATCAGAGTATAAATGTAAAGATCAATAACGTCCGGCAACGTTATTATAACAAATATTCATGAAGCTTTTGTTACCAAAAGACTGATCTTGTGATACATATGTAGCCAAAATTAGTGTTTAATATCTGAAAGGCAGGGTGGATGTTGCATACATAAATCACGTCGACCAGTATGCTCCGGATGCGGTACTGACTTTAGGTCACATAAATGAGTCATTTAGCATGCGAAGATTTTATGCACTGATATGTCAACGGATGGTGTATGTATATTTCTGTTTCTATTGTTACCAGGCCGCCAGAGACAGCCAATAAGTATATATGTTTTATTCCGAAAATGTATTTCTTGGTGCACAAGGTAAATATTATACGCTATGGTAAAGGAATGGTTGGTGGATGAATCTCTCCCCCCCCCCACAAAACACATACACACACAGGCAAACGCGCCCACACACGTGCACTCACAATCTGCTCGCACCCACGCTCATAAAAGCACTCCGACCCAAGCCGCGCCGCAATTCTTTGTTCAAAAAATGTAGCCAAAAAAATTGACCTCATTTAGACCCACACGTAGGTGCATTGAAAAAGTATCAATGTAAACACCTTGAATAACAATTGTTTATTGAATTACAATCTTCGCCGTTCAATGCAAGCTGCAGTAATGACACGCTTAGACGGTGTTTGGAGTTGATTGTTGCACCTTCATGTGACAACGACCACGTCATGGGGTATTATTCTTGCACATCGCTCATTGGTCGGCAAACCAAATGCCTGCATTCTTAATAACGTCAGGAATCTCATGTTACTTGTAAAGGGTACGAGCTGTTTTTGATTAAGCACACAGTACGAAATGTTGTTTCTAGTGTAAATAGAGAAATGCTAATCAGAAGCAAAGAATCATATGCTCTTATTTATCGATGCTGTAAGTATCTCATAAACAACGCCAATAGTTTGATGTCATATTTGTACAAACCGTCCAATAAACAATGATGCAACCTAATAGTTTTGGGTACCATTCGAAGCGTGTGTGCCTATGACGCTTATCACAAAATCTTTAATGAGATTGTGCTCCGGTTAATTGGGTGTAAGACAAACCCCAGTTTGTTGTTCCATTATTGATATCAAGTCATTTGCCAGTGCTATTAAATATTCCAGTCGAAATTGCTATGAAGCTCTTGGGAAACTTTTCGAGCAATCATACTGGCATAACAATATGATACTCCACACTCCCCTATTTGCAGCAAATCGAGGCAGCAATAAAGTTCAGTAGAATGCGTCCTTCCGAAAAGAACTTGTTTTCAATTGTTCTAAAAACATAATGCTGTTATAAATTACTGTACCTACGACGTGGCCCTGGATTCAACAATACTTATCCACGCACCAATCCCCATGCTATTAGATTCTATTGGGAAGTTGTGGGTTCTTATCTTCTACATGGCTAATTACCACCAGGCACCGTCCGTAGCCTTTCTGGGTATATGCACCAACTCTGCTCGTTCATAATTGTCTATCCGCGTCTCATTACAAAAGAGACAGAGCTGGAAAAATTATATAATAATTTGTATCAGAATGAGAGTTACTCCTGTTTTAACCAGCACTGGACCCATGGTATTACCCGTCGGGCAAAAGAGTAAAGGTGACATTTTGCCTGAAACCGCAGCAAAATTTCAATACATAACAAGTATTCGAATGATCTGGTATGAAGTTATTCTGATGGTCATTCCGAAGATTTTTACATACCTGAGAGCCGCCTTGCTGGACTAGGGGAGCTAGACGTAGTGCTTGATGGGAATGTGAATTTCTTCAGTCTGTGTCTTATCCAATTCCAAAGGAGTAGACATAGCTTAGTTCATGATATACAATGCTTTACAAATCATATTAAGGCTACCAGCGACTGATATAAGCAGTAAATTAAAGCAAATTATCTTTACATGACTAGTTGACTAGTTTATATCAAATCATTCTCTTTTCATGATCAGATTTGGTGATAATACGTTAATTTGACCGATCCTCGTCGGACATTGCTTTGATTGAGAGTAGATTTTTTCTATTCTGGTTGGAGCTTCCTTTCAAACGAGGTTCAACAGCTAATAAGCTTCAACCCATACATGACCGAATTGTTATATTTGATTCAAGTTGCTACATAGGTAGATATCAAAGAGGGATTAAAAATACTCATAGGTTATTTCTCCTGCTGACAATACACTTGTTATGTTTTCTATCGTCTTTTAGCTTTCTTAATCGCGGGGTTTAGTGTATAACACAACAGAATAGAACACTGCGTTAGTTTCGTGCATTGCTTAATTGAATCCATCAAATACATTACCAAATGTCATAACAGCATCCCTTTAGATTCACTTTACTCTCGCCATTAATTATATCTTAATTGATGTGACAAATGTCAAGCCGCTTAAACAAAGTTTTTATTCAATAGTCTATATGCGACTATTTTTGCTCAGATAAGGTAGTTGAGGAAGCAATAAGCTGACGTCAACTGGCTAGCCTTTGATGACTTTGTTTAAGAATTCGCTTTTACTGCATTAAAGCCTAGCTTGTCTTACATCACTGCCCAGCTTATTGTGACCCAGAAGATAGAGCTTTTAAAGACCGCTTCCTTGGCTTCTGCTACTGTAAAAAATGTCAGCACGCTTACAGTTAGCCGAGACAATAGAAGTTACCAATAACTGCATTGATTGTATTTCGTGGCAGCTGCAGCAATCAGTCGCCAGCAATATAATACAACAAGGTCATGCGACAGTTAATACTTATCTTATTTCCCGAACCTACATGTCGACATTTTCATCGCGCAACCGTAAGAGAGCCGGAACCTTTCATGTTTCCTTAGATATGTATATGGTTTTCTCCTAGGGCAGACGAATGCTTCTTATCGACATAGCTTATTCTACTGAAAGTGTCACATGTTTTGGGGGAAAATTATACGAAAACAAACGGAGGGCATAGAGAAAAGAGTATGTCTCCCCTCACCTGCTCTTTCACTACTTTAGCAACCCAATTATATTGTTGTATCGCGCTTGTCTCAATCTTAACCGGCTTAGTACTTATTAGCTGGGCAAGAGGTGGCATACAATAAACTGTGAATCGCCGTTACTTATTGAATGCACGTGATGTGTAACGATAATTGAACATAATGGACCGTTTACCTGCGTTGGAGTGGAGCTTGAAAAACACGCATCACAACAACAAACCTTGTTTGTTTTGACATAATGCGCAATAAGTGGTGTTCACATTCATGATGCAGAAAACAGCATTATTGGGAGATAAACTTTTATGAAAAACAAACATATGTACGTTGTAAAATGGAGACCATAGCTTCAGAGGATTAGCGTCATAGCTTTCCCCATTCCATAAATGTAAAGAATAGGACGCATACTATGCGTTCAATTTTCGTCATTTCTTAAATAACGCAGCAGCATAAAGTGATCGATCATGATTACTGAAAAGACCTAACTAACGAATTCAGTTTTATTAAATCAAATTCATCAGTGTCATAAAGGTTATGACCTACCCCATCAAGAATGACATAAGAGGTTGAATAATGACATCGTCGAGGAATCCGTGTGACTGCCATAGTCAACTCAAATGCAGCCTATTGAGGATTGCTTTCTTTGCGGATTGGCAAGTAATCAATTCTTAGTCAGTATTCCCCTTTCAGTATGTTTAGCGCCTCCTAGACTAGAGGACCTTATCGGCAACGGTTTTGCAGTAGGTGGTCTTTTAATTCGCAATTGCGAGTCTGTGGCCGCATTGTGTTACCCAAGAGGTGTCATTCAAACGAGACAATGAATGATATTTCTGAATGCCTTTCCACATAATTCTGTGCCGGTTAAAACCACGATTATTATGAAGTGGTTTTTTCAATCGATCGATTTCGTTTGTTGTGTCGTGGATATGGAATTATAGAATACGTGGGAACAATTTGCAAACGATGTTGAAAAATGATGCCTAATTCATATGGCGCTATACACGCACAGACACAGAGACGCTACGTTTACCGCTATGACATATAGTCTACCAAACGCCTTTTATGCAGTGCTTACATAATTGGCATGGTGCATTGGATATCGCCCATGATGTTATTGATTGCATGGCTGATGGTCGCATCATATAATTAGTCGAATATTCGAATCGAGTTGTATAAATGACTATGGTGATTAATACGATATTGTACACATCAATCCACTAATTTGTAATATTGAAGATGTCACTTGGATATCTGAACATGTATATTTAAGTTCTTTTGCACACGAGACCATTGCAATTCATGATATGGAAATTGCTTTCTATACATCAGCATTTTGCCAATCACCGGCTGTAATGCTTCTGTATATGAGAGTGATCATCAAAAGCAAATCTAATCACAGTTCCATGGATGGTAATAGAAAGCAATCAGAACAACAAAAAACTCGTGTGTCCCAGTTGAGGACTACTTAATTACCTACGGTTTTGAATCAAAATGCTATATACGTAAATTGTTCAAGCGCTATACAACATGTCCCACTTAAATGACGAGTTCAGGATGCATTTAGTTTCTATAATTCTATCTTCCTCTTTATTATATTTTGCCAGTTTTTGAAGTATAGCGCCGGTCAGACAAAATGAATCTCCTATATAATTTATATACAAGTTTTAAATTAGGATGTTCTGCCACCTCTCTGTACAATTTGTACAGCATAGCTTATCGTGCCATTCATTTAGTGAAACATGCCACCAGTAAAATATATTCATTTCTGTCATGGTAGATATTAATATGATGCTGTTATGTAATATATTTGTCTTCTTATGCTTTTCCAGAACGTAAGTTCTATGTCATATAGGTTTTTTTCGTTGGCTGTTTGATTGACTGATTGATTAGTATAGGATCGCTCTATGTGTAAAATGTAACTATCGTGCATCGTCACTACTTACGGTTGAACAAAAATTGCCTAGTTGAAACAGACAAGTATGACACAAACAGCTTACACTTGCAATCAACAAAGTATAGTTTCACTACCGGCTTGCATGCCTCAGGGCCTCTTGACGATAACGACATTGAGTGACTGATACATTGACAGAAAAAGCTAAATCGTCTCATAAGGATACAGTTTGTCGCGTACAAATCCATCCCAATATTGTCTTTAATCTGTTTATTGGGTGGTGGGTGCAATTTGCAGTTACCGTATAAAAACGATATCGCTAGTTTAGACATGTATAGCCCCATATTGCTATTGGCTAAACTAAGGCTGCTCCATCTGAAGAATTAACATAGTTATTACAGTTGTGTGCAATTTCCTTTCCCTGGGTCATTAATACTTACCTGGTTACCATTGCTCTGAACAAATCGTAAAACGCCATTGTTCAGCAACTTCGTTCATGAAAAACACGTTTATAACCATTAAAGACGGCCAACTTGGCCATTATTCTTGACGGTTTAGTAAGAGCGAGTATTGCTTAAGTCATTGTGTTCCTCACGGCGTAACTAGTTAAATTAATTTTGGTGACCAAGCCGATTATTATCACTGAATATTTGCATCAAACGCTGTTCCTTGTGAATATTATTTTGTTAGTTCTAGGAATTAGTGGTTTGCTTGAGCTTGATTCACTGCACCTATAGACATACTAATTATCAGTGCAACGGCTGCTTGATAATTGTTGTGATGGATTGTTATGTGCGTTCTCCCGCGGGAGCATCAATTGTACATGAGGTACAAATAGCAGGTAAGATGCTGTAAAGGATGACCTTTCTTTACCAATATTAGGTGAATCGTTTCAACAGATGCCTATATGTCCTTTGGAATCGTTTTATAGAGGAAGACTGATTGGTATTGGCAGAACAGCATATGTGCCACGTTTTACCACGTGACACTTGCTCTTATGCATTCTGACCATTTTCGGTCAATTATTTTTTCTATGCTGTGACTGCATCATACATATGCAACAATCACCTAAACAAGCAGTTTTCAAATGAAAAGATGGTTTATTCACAGGCAGCCATTTGTATAGTTAAAGGTTTTATAGCATGCCATTTTGTAGCGAATGTTCTCAGTTCAGCTGTACTTTCGTACCATCTAGCACTTTCACCTGAAATGTAGCTACACTTAATTTAGCATACGGGATGGCACACACGGTAGCCATTGTGATCAGAAAGCATCGAGAGGGGTATTAAGGCAATTAATATGAAACATGCAGACCCTGCTGAGCACTTAACGAAATAGAAAATGCCTTTCACCAATTAGGAATAAGCACTTAGGCTTAGTTCGTTTAACAAATCACTGCCATATGACCTAGTACTACAAATAAGCTTTCTGAATCCATTTATATAGCTCGCACTTATCTCCAAAGACTGTAATATTTTCAGCATCACAATCACAGTTATATGACTTATATGCTCGTAGTGATAAGCTAAAAAAATCCGAACTACGATTGTATGCATATACGAGTTTGCCTTAAATGCGAGGAGAAATTCGTACAATATAATTCAGTGGCAAGTGGCGGGTCGATGTCGCATGGATTTTCTATCCTAATTGGTTGATAAAACTCAACCATAAATATCCCAAATGTTATGCAACGAAGAAATAGCCTTCCCTAACAATCCATATATCGATGTCAGGGTATGAACGGCGGGTATATTTTACGAGATGCTAAGAGCAATCCGCTGATGTAACTCCATGAATCTTCATCCACCAAGCCCGAAGTGCTAGGTTTAATAGCACCCCATTCTATAGGCTATTAATGCAATTATGGAGGCTTGAAACATGTACGTCATGAATCAGTGACATTCAAAACCATGGAGATAATCTAATAACAGGTGGTTTATCACGTAAACATTAAGACAATGCCTATGCTGCTACATCTATAGCAAATGGTTATTACGTTCTTGAACTTCCCATTCTACTTGTATCGCAGCTTGCTAGCAAAAATACCAGTTCTTCAACCTATCTAAGACAGGCGGCGAGACACATGTAATAAACACAGCGATCCTTACTAATGAAATGAGACGTAGCTAATTTACACGTAAGATCTGTTGTAGAACCTTCTGGGATATATTAAAAATTCGTAGAGTAGAGTCAACAGCTGGTGGGACACTAAAAGTTGTTTTGTTGCAATATTAAGGCCACAGTTCACTGTCTTCCGCCCTAGTTGTTTCCAGGGATTCTACTGAGGTACCGTCAGTAAAGGAAAATAATACTACATGGTGGGGCTTAGCCTATATTTTACACTGCACGTGCGGGAGTTTGTAAATGAGATGTTGTTAGCTCTCGAACTTGTTTCGTGCAGTGTGTTTTTTCTTCTCTTATGTAGTGTGCATCAGTAATAAATTGCAATAGAAACCGGGTCTGGTTGGAGGCGAGCTACGAACTTTGCCGCATTACTGAACTTACCAAGAATGAGGTTATGTAAAGAAACAGTTTTGTGTGCTCGAATGATATTTATGAGTAGATTATATCTGATTCAATAAGATTATGTCATAGATTGCTGTAAATTCGGGAACATTTGATATGATTAACAACAAACTCGACGAGAGTAGGTAACTTTTCTGTCCATATATATATATATATATATATATATATATATATATATATATATATATATATATATATATATATATATATATATATATATTTAGATATATATATGTATCTGTATATATATACAAATAAAATATATATATATATATTATTTAGTTCTTTCTTTATATATATATATATCTTATATATATATATATATAATATATATATATATAAATATATATATATCTCCAATATGTATATTTTATTTATATATATATATAAATCTGTATATGTATATATATATACACATAAATATATATATATATCTATATGTATATAAATAAATGTCTATATCCCCTCTATATGTATATCTATCCCATATCTCTATATATATATATATCTATATATCTATATATTCTATATATATATATATCTCTATATATATCTATATATATATATCTATATATATATATATATATGTATATATATAATATATAATAGATCGGAACAGATGTCGGTACATATGACGAAAGTAATGCAAGTGAACTACTTCGTCTAGAGTATTTGAATGACTCTTGCTAATTAATTGAGACAAATGAATTTTTGTAGAAGTTACAAAACCAGGATTAGTGTGATTATGTTAGGTAAAAAAAACATTCTTCCTATGATCCTTGTAATATTGCTAAAAATAGTTGGAAAACAAAACATAAAGCATATCACCACTATTTGATGGCGTTTTTCAAAACAAGCTGGTGTGAAAACAACAGCCCGATGTATCCTTAACCCAGAATTCAAGCACAGGTAAAGTATACCGGCACCATTTGGCATGACTAAAGTTGGCTTAAAGCCACAGACAAACCGCTCTGTAGAATATTTCATCGTAGAAATATAAGCGTTAATGGCTTAAATCAGGACGCGATAATACCCAACGTGCATTTAGTTAGTACACAGGTTAGCTGAAGGGCGCAAAGAAAGTGGCCCTGGCAGGTCTCTGCGATTTGATGTGTCCATAAGAGACCATTCAACTGGTTAGAAAGCTATCAGGTTGGTTGCTAACTATCTTAATATTCCACCGAGCGGGTCCAAATAAAAGTAAAACACTCCAGTTACACCGTGGGAGAAGCTTTCACAACATTTAAACTTGGAACATTAATATCGCATCAAAGCAGTACAAGTAAACACCATAACATCAGTACGTCATTATGATTGCTCTTGAAGGCGGAATGCATCAAACGCCAGGAGGTGAATTAAGAGCTTACGTCACACCTGGTAAATGTTAAAGGCCATGGTATCAATGATCTGCCTGTGAAGAGTTATCCACTTAAATGCTAATATCCATCCAAGCTGGTCCATATGACGGTACAATAAACAAAGGAACTACCATGACATTGAAAGTTGGGTCATCAATGTCGCAGCCAAGCAGTCCAAGTAAACGTTGTAAAATCAGTACGTCGTTTTGATTGCCTTTAAATGCGGAATGTATCAAACGCCAGGAGGTGATTAATGGTATCACGTCACTCATACTGTTTTGAGAAAAGGGGCAATATGGACACTCCTCAAGTGACCAGTAATACACTGGGCTTTAATACCGAACCTTAAAATGAAGCCAAATACACTGGCTGGAATAAATCATCCGCCCTTCATGAACTAAATGCCACTGAGAAACCGACGATTAGTACCTGGTTACGTGATGTAGAAGACGGTGATGAATCACAGCGCTAACACCTACTAAAAAGCAGCAATGATGGATATCATTTGGCTGATTGATCAGCATGTATTATCTCCATAGATATTTTCTAAAATGATCGAGTTTTATCGCCGGAACAGAGATCGGTTTGCGTAGGATTGAACCATCAAACCGTTTCCGCTGCGACAAGTAAGAGTATATAGCAGCGATCATAAGGTTAATCTTAACATTGGCTATGACAACAGGGCGTTGACAATAGATACGAACCAGGTAGTTATGTCATAAACCTATTCCACCTTACACTTTCGGATAGATAACATGTCCGATTATATTGATTGAAAAATGCATAACCTGGACTCGTGTTTCACTTCTCCAAAGCAGCGGGTAGTTTTCAGTTCATTGGTCATTGGAAGTTGTTCGCAATACACGATCTTAGTGCCTTATGCAGTCTAAGTCTCAGTCACTGAGCACCTACATATCAGTTACTATAAGGCAATGTGAAATAATCATATGGAGTTATATCCGAGTTTGACGTGACCACAATTACTAACAAAGCAGACGACATGGTTGACCCGTTTTTGTCAGATTATATGATATTATTACGGTGATACTCAGTGCTGACAATGCTAATCATTATTAAGCGAGGAATATATGTCGTGAACAAGTGTTTAATATTGCGAGGTAATTTAGGAGCCCTGCCAAAGTAGGTTAAATGAATGTTGCCTCCCCATCCTTTCAAACGTCTGGGCAACATCATGAACAGGTGGTATTTGACATGCAGGGCGCTTTAATAACGTATCTCTGGTAAACAGGATTGACCTTTTGAGAAAATAATTTAACTGCTCATGAAGGCGACTAAATACATCTATGAATAACCGGAAGATTGCTGCGCATGAGATTATCAACATTAACTACCCATATATGATAACTAAACGCCAACACATTTTATCTGCGACGTTGTAACCTACCTTTCTATCTAATATAGAACGATGCATGTCGATTTTCTAAAAGGCGTGAGACAATATCCTCAAATAATGCGGATCATGGCAAGCATATTTTCGCCATTTGTTCTATGGTCAACAACAAAGTTATTTCTACAGAAGACAATTTTTTTCCACATAGCTCAGTGTGGACACAATCAGCATCAAGTGACCGGCATTGCAACACAGTACGTGAACACAAAACGCAAATCCACTGCCACCTATTTGTTAACCGATATGCATCGCCATTATGAAGGTAGTTAGCTGTCAGGTGGGTTAAGACCAAAAGCAATCATGCTGCTCAGTCTGCTAAAATTGTCAAAGCTGCTCCGACGGCCTGTTTTGTTAATTATATTTTTGTAGTCGCTTTGGTATAGCTTCCCTGTTGTGCATGCATGTACGCGGAACACTAAAATAACGTGTGTGGGTGTGTGCTGCTATATATACACGTGTACATATATATATATATATATATATATATATATATATATATATATATATATATATATATATATATATATATATATATATATATATATATATATGTATATATACATGTGTGTGTGTGTGTGTGTGTGTGTGTGTGTTCGCCCGCGTGTGTGTGTGTTTGTGTGTGTGTGTATGTATGTGTGGTTGTGTAACTGTGCGCACCTCTCTAACATATATTTGTTTGTATGCTGTATGAAAAGAGATATACTGACTTATTGCCGAGTTTGTTCATTTCCGAGCCACTAAATATTCTGTACCTAGATGGATGAAGACTGTTATTCTTCGTTTCCACAGTCTTGTTTAAGTGGTTACATCCTGTTACAATTGCTTCCTCCCGGTCGCATCTAATATGGTATATTATAACAATATATAACAGTTTATGCCTCTCATATGCATTCCCGGGATGTATCATGATATATAATGCAGCTGTGTATCCCACTGAGGAGGATTAAAGCGATCAAATCATCATATCATGTCCTCGGTCACGCTTGATAAACCGTCTCACTATCATTTACATGTAATGCAATTTGTAATGCAACCTGTATGGACATATGCCAAACGGCGGAAGATACAACTTAACCTTATATGCTGAGTGACGTTTAACAACGTCACAATTCATAACATAATGGAAACCGATTTCGTTTGACCTTCTTTGCAGGTGTCATATATAACATATTGTGCATGACCTTCGTGCGTATGATAAATGTTTAGTTATAGAGATGGAGTTTATTGCATTGTTATTTATGATATGTAAGCTAATGATGCAGGAATATTCGTAAAATGTTCATTGGACATAAGCAGTATATGACACTCAGGATAAGGACTACTTTGGTTGCTGTGGCCATCATTCATCAGAGAAAACCATACGGCAGAGTGTTAGTTCGTCGTGAATGTTCTTTGCATCTGATGAGTTGCCTCAAATTTGCAATGCATCCATAAAAATACTGTTTATTTAAGCACATTTAGTGTGATTTGAATTTCTAGCTTAATTGCAATTGTTTTTCTGCCGCCGATGAACATAATTACCATCGACGACACTTCTGAAGTAAGAGGATGCTGCCAATTGGCTGAAGGCTGCAATTATATTTGATAACATACACGATGGGCTTACAAGCTACGGCCAATCTCTATTTATTGACAATCTGCGATGATACGGAAGGTTTTCTGTTCAGGTGGCAGTTTATTTTTCCCTATTTAACTCTGATAAATATATATTGATTGAATTTGCATAATAAAAATAAGAACATAATTTGCCGGCAAAGGAAAGATCTGCAATCGTTTGAATGTATTATACATTTTATTTACAATCATCGTAATTAACATCCTTTGCGTAGGATCCTCCGTTTTCAACTCCTTGGTGGTCCAATTTAACGCTCTTCTGTGGATTATTTTAAGTTAGCTTGTACTGTTGCGCTATTTACTAGAAATGCGGCGCTCTGTTGAGATCCTAACTACAGATATAATGTGGTGAAGTTTATTGAGAAGTTACACGGGTTTGCCATATTTTTATCTGAAGTTATTTGGATATACTTTTCAAGACATCGGCAATAGAGAAAATACGCTTTATATGACCAGTGTTTGTTAATAAGAATGTATCGATTTGGAAAATGTATGGACGATGATTAAAGTTCAACTACGTTGCTTGAAAGGCGTTTACCTGGACGTTGATTGAATATATAGCGTCGCTTGTCAAGTACCATGGTCTCCAAATGTAAACTGTTTGATTTCAATTTCATTATTTGATTCTCAATTCTTCAAACGTAGCTCGCGGCCCCTATGTATAAACTCAATCCAACGAACTTTTAGGAAGCATCTACAATCATCGCAACCCAAACATTTAAGATGTATCTACATATCGCAATATATAATGCAATAACCCGTTCGAGTTATATCATGTCACCACTATTATTAACTTGTTACGTTTGCCAAGGTAGAATGAGCCTATAGCGCTTTGAGTCGCTCCCTAAATTACCTTCTATAATGCAGCAGTGTATCACACAGGAGGATTAAATCGATCAAATCATCATATCATATGCTCAGTCACGCTTGATATACCGTCTCACTATCATTTGCATGTATTTCAACCAGTGTGGACATCTTCCGAACGGTGGAAGATATAATGTTATATCATCAATGCTGATAGTGGATGTGTGAGATTTCAGTTCACCACACCATCGTTTCATCGAGTGTACATGGATATCTACATTATTGAAGTTCTTTTAATATCGACATGTTTGCTTCAAAAGTTTTAACTGGAACCTACTCTGCCTCGGCGGTAGGGTCAGATAGATACGTAGACCAGTACAGGTTAGCAACATTTCTGCCTATAAACAATCAATTACAAAGGAATAAACCGTGAAGGCAATATCGGTTAATATATACCAGTGTTTTCTGTGCCATACATCCGGTAATGCCCACACGATAAAAATGTTTGTGAGCAAACACTATCACCCCGCGTTCACAGTGTTGTAATTACCATTTGAAGTAAAACTGTATTTATCACGGTTTTTTAGATTTTGCATCCATATAAATTCGATTGTTCATTTGCATGCATTCTCGCATTCGCAAACGTTCATCAATGATCCAAGTTACTCTGAATGTGCAATCGCTTACTGTCTCAAGGCAAGTATGTGATTTCCGTTGTTGCTGCTGTGTTGACCCGTAATATAACTATGGCGAATGGGATCTGGCGCTGCAAATGGATAAACAGGTGATGTGTCATCAAATCTATTGTCACTGGTTAACGTACGTGTGGATATTTTCTTAGCGGACGCTCGATCCAAATTGTGAGCTTCTGGAATGGTGTGGTGCTTTAGAGTCAAGCTAATTTGACTAAAGCGGAGCGTTAAAGAGTGCTCTTCTACCGATTAATCTCTCGGATGCTTTGCTGAACCAATTTTAAATACATTTAACGCAAGCCGAGGGAGATGTGAAGTGACACAATGGGATTTAATTCAGCAAAATTGGACTTAACACGAACAGTAAGAACAAGTGCATTACTTGGTAATTCTGTGTTTATATCAAATAAGCATCATTTAGATTAATCTGAATGACCATTACATGATACTTCACGGAAACAATGACATCCCCTACTGTTGGTGTGCTCGCAAGTGAAATACAATTACAATCAAAGGGACAATGCAATGTACCAGCATTTAAATGGGCTATCATAAGCGTTTTCTAGTTAATGAACTGCCACACGGTATGAACTATTTGACATTACTCACAGTGGGATGACTCAGCTGGGCAAATGAAGAGGGATAAACATATACGTATTGCACTTAATATTGAAGAAAGTACGTTAATACATTGTCAGTTGATATACTGAATTGTTGCGTTTGTATTGTTGTTATGGCCATGCTATGGGACTAGTATTTTAACCTTCTGACCACTTTTCATCAATTATTCGTGGTGGTTTGCACATTTTCGACCCAAATATTGTCATTCACAGGTGCGTTATAGCAAATAATATCATGGCAGACATATTTTTCGCAGGCTCCACATGCTCGACTCGTGTATTATCGATTACAGGCACGTTTATTTATGGAAAATACTAATCATATCCAACATACTACCGCAGGTGATAATTTGGGGAACGTTGTGAGTAGAAAATACTTCAAAGAGTTAGATTACCGATAAATCATTTGATATCAACGTTCTTAATGGACAAGGGGTGCAGAGCACGCGTAGGTTTTATAAATATACAGCTTAGCGTGGGTGGTTTATTGATGTGATGTTGCTGTTTCTCACATAACAGCCGTCTCATAGTGAATATTTCATGGCGCATGCAACTGTCACTTTGTTCATATCAATCCCACAACAGCTGAAGTGCTATGACAGATTGCCACATAAGTCTATCAGTAGTAGCACTAACTAACTATTAGGCAGTCACGAGAGTAAGCTTAAAAAACTGTTCGTGGCATGCGGCTAGTTGTCATGCTGTGAAGCCAATATATAACGCCCGCGCACTATGACAGTGCATAACATGAGGTTTTGCCTCGCCAATACGCTTGCTGACGTAGTATGGATTGTGAACGGCACAATCAGAATGGTCCATTCGTCACATTTTTACTTGCTGGCATGTTTCAGGTATCACAGACAGCACCGAAATTACCGTATAGTTATTCAGCTCGAGCAGATGTTGCAATTTTAACAATGTGATATGTGGCAAACAACTTTATATTTGCGCACCGAAATATATGTGAATATATACTCCATTAATTCTTACACTATTGAATAAGCAAATTCGGAAGGAAAGATTTAATATCATTTGCAAATCCTCTGCTTTTTGCTTGCTTCAACTCTACTACGTTCCCCTCACTAATTTTGCGGGGTAAAATATATAGATATGTACCACATAACCGATGGAAAGCAACATGATGTTGTTACTCGGCTCTCGAAAAGCATCGCACCACATTATGATTTTCAGCCATAGAGATACCTTTAGACGTATGATTGAACATGATTGCTGCGCGCTGCCGTTAACAAGCCGCTAATCCAACCAGATGGTACGACATTCAGGTACCGATAATGACAGTCGAAATATAATAATAGGGCGTTAATTACTGTCTCCATGTAATGCTTTTTTCTATCCACCATGTCCTTCGAGAACGAGTGTAATTTTTCCTGTAGTAAATTACTCAATGAATGGTGTATGCGTGACAGATATAAATGAAAGTGCACGCTATGGAAGCTGTATATCACCAGTGATGACATATTTAACGAATCAGAAAACCGAGCTGAGCGCACGCTATCATCCACGGCGGTAATTAATTTTCTTTGCGTACCGCACATGACAATTGTATAGGGAGCCAAGGTGGCGACGATTCACTGGATTTTATTTCGTTGGGTCTTGTGTCTTCTCGCTTTGCATATTTTACCTTCATTTTCATTAGATACACACCCAGCGAGATATTGTACCCAATAAACAACTCCATTACCATATTAAAGTTGAATCGATAGGGTTTTTTTACTGAATGAGCATCTCGCAGTGCATATTACAAATGCTGACCCCCCCCCCACTTACCCCAAGTCATCCAACGCGACCCAATAAATGTATTATAACCAGCCTTCATTCTGTAGTTTTTATCAAATTAATTGCATAATTGAGGGTACTTGTCACTTTCTTTTTCATTCGTTGCCTAAAAGGGGTCGATGATACGCGTAAACTCGACAGAAAGACATTGTAGTAAATAATTCATTGCCAAAAAAATCGGAAAGACTGGGTGGATGTTGCACATAACCAGTATGAATAAATTACGACAACCAGAAGAAACGAAGCGCGCGCATCCCAAAACCTACGGTGCTTTCTGCTCAAGGGGTCGTGGAAAACTTTTGTACCTTATCTCAACATCTTAGGCGCGGTCGATTCATGACACGAATACATCGTTAGCAACGCTTTGTGTCACAAAATGCCCCCCAATAACAATCTGCCACTGCACTCTGCTAGTGCTGGGAGGATGTATGTTTTGTTTCAGGATGCCTAGGGCAGGTCAATTAACGGTTTGCTTTCTAAGAAATGGTCTTAAGTTCAAAGTGACATTAACCTCTTTGTGTAAAAATAATCGGCACTCAAAGGAGAATTATAATTAGAATGATGAATGACAACTAAATGATAGTTACACTAAGACACGTGGGCCGATTACCCTTGCAGTCCTTGTTGGTGCAATTTAGGCATTGCAAAATTATCATTATGAACACCGTTAATTACAAGCGATCAATGCTTGTTAATGCTTTGGCACACAAAGACGGTTGGTTGGAGTTGATTACTCTCTTTCACCCATATCTCGACAACGAGGGCATATGTAGAACTCACAGCAATAACTTGCTATTTTAGGCGTCTAGTCAGATAGGGAATTGAGGCGACATTGATCCGGTATTATTCTTGTGCTTCGCTGTCGACAAATCAAATGCATCCATTCTTAATTACTAGTTTGTGTTAATGAAACACACAGTAGGACATAATTAATAGAGTTGCGAATTATTCGGTCCTGTTTTAACCAGCGAAGCAACTATGGTATCACCAGTCAAATATTGGAGCAAATGTGACATTTTTGACTTGTGCAACACAATTTCAAAGTATAACAAGTATTCGAAATAAAAGATCAGAAGTTTTGCTGATGGAATTTTGATTTTACCATACCCGTTAATGGCCTTTTGGGACTAGGGAAGCTGGATAAAATGCTTGTCGGACATGTGAGGCTTTTCATTGTGCCTCTTATCCCCTTTCAAAGGACTGGACACAATATATTTCATGATTCACTACGCTTTACAAGTTATGTAAAGGTTACCAACGACTGCTATGCGCAGGACATTATAGCTAATTGTGTTTAAATCAAGTCATTCTCTATTTATACTCAAACTTGGTTATAGCTAATAAATCATACTGTTACATAATTTTATTGTTAGCACTTCAGTTACATTTATTTGACAGAATCTCATCGGATATTTCTTCGCAAAATAAAAGATTGTTTCAATTCTGCTTTAATTGAACTTCTATGTTTGATTCAAGTTGCTTCACGGGTTGATATTAAAGATTGTTGTCAAGCCACTTGAAATCTTGTTTGGGCTTTCTTAATTAATTTGTTTAGTGTATAATGCAAACGATTGGAAAATGTTGTTAGTTTTGTGTTTTACACGATTGAATCTTTCAAATACATTACCAAATGTTATTATAACATCCTTGTAGATACACAATAGCGTCGTCATTAATTATATCGTCATTAATGTGACTAATGACAAGTGTTTGTGCGGCCTTCTTTGCTCAGAGCAGGAAGTTGAAGAAGCAAAATTGATGACGACAAATGTCTAGCAATCGGTGGCTTTGTTCAATGCTTCGCATCTACTGCAATAAGGCATTGTTTGTCTCACATTACTGCTCAGCTTATTATGACCTCGAAGATAGAGTGTATAAGGACTGCTACCTTGGCTTCTGCTAATGTAGTTAGTTAGCCCGTTTACAGTTAGCCGAGACAATAGCAGTCGTCATTAACGGCATGGAATGTTTGCATTTAACAACGCTGATTATGTATATGACTGAAGCATCGTCTCTGGGAACAGTGCCGTGTGATAGGCGTTGCGTGTCAATTAACAGGTTAATACATTGCCTTCCGTTATCCTTTATCTGCTTCTTGGAAATCTGTCACCAGACGAAAATGTAGATGACAGAAGCTGTTGCGTGACTTTCTTTCACTTCAGTCTCTATTTCGGTATATATATCCGACTGATAGCGTGCCTTCAAATTCTCATCATGCATCATGCGTCTATTAGGCATTTCTTGGCAGCTGCAGCAATCCGTCGCCGGTAATACAGTACAGCAAGTTCACGCGACAATTCCTACTATGTATTTTACTTATCTTATTTCGCGAACCTATGCGTCAGATTTTTATAGCGTAACCGTCAGAGATCCGGAAACTTTCGTGTTCCCTTTGGAATGCAAATGTATTTTCCTTGAGCAGACGAATATTAACAATCGGCATAGCTTATTCTATTGAATGCGTCGCATGTCTTTTGCTTAAATTATAAAGTAAGTTTCTACAAACAAGGAGAAAACAGCATTTCTATCCTCAAATCATCTTTCTCTGCTTTTGCAAGCCAGATATATAGTTTTTTTTGCGTGCTTTTTTAATCTAAAACTTGATACGTATGGATTTGCTGACCAAGAGGTAGCATACATCTATGTAACTCACTTTACGTGCAGGATATGTGAGGATAATTAAACTTAATGTTTATCTGCCTCAGAGAGCAGCCTGACAAACACTCATGACTATTACATGTTTTGCTATGTCTTGGCATAAGGCGCAATAAGTGGTCTTCACATTCATGACGCAGAAAACAGCATTAATTGAGAGATAAACTTCTCTGAATTTCTTATACATATATTACATGTATGATAAATCGGAGCCTTGATGAAACTGACGCTCTCAGGGTTGTACACAATGCTGTGGTCGTTGTACAGTTATTTCGCGTGATTTCTCACATGACGTAGCATCATAAGGAGATCGATCATGTTTTCTGAATGACACCTTCCAGACGACTTCAGTTGTATTACATCAAGCTCAGGTGTGTCTTACAAGTTATGACCTACCCCATAAGGAATGACATGATAGGGTTGAATTATGACATCGTCGGGAAATCCGTGTGACTGCAACAGTCAACTTAAATGCAGCCTATTGATGATTGCTGTCTTTTCGGATTGGCAAGTAATCAATTCATAGTCAGCATTCCCCTTTTCTGTATTTGTATCGCCTCTTAGACTATAGGAACGTATCGGCAACGGTTATCCCGCTTAAGAGTCGAGTTTAGGATGCATGTAGTTTCTTTAATTCTATTCTCGACTTTATTATTTTGTTAGATGGTCTTTTAATTTGCCATCGCGAGTCTGTGGCAGCATTGTGTGTGCAAAGAGGTGTCATTCAAACGAGGCTATGAATGATATTTCTGAATGCCTTTCCACAGATTTCTGTGCCCAGATGAAATACCCTAGTCATAAAAATTAGGATTCGCACAACACCTGCAATCTCTAGGCGCTACGATAATTACGAAGCTGTTTTCGTTTGTGGCGTCCAGCATACGGAACTATAGGAAACATGGAAATGATTTTGCACATGATGGTAAAAAATGATATTTGATTCATATGGCACTATACCCGCGCAGATACCGAAAGAAATCAGAACTTTAAAACAACACGTGTGCCTCAGATGAGGACGACATAATTACGTACAGGCTGGAATCATAATGCTATCCACGTGAATTGATCAAGCGCAATACACCATGAGAAATGCGATTCCCTTCCGTAGTTTCCAGTAAACATGTCCCTCTTAAATGTCGAGTTTAGGATGCATTTAGTTACTATAATTTTACTCTCCACTTTACTATTTTTGCCAGTATTGGAAATATAGCGCCTGTCACACAAAATATATCTATTGAATAAGTCATATACAAGTTTTGAATTGGGATTTTCTGCCACCTCATTTATTCAGTACAACATGCCAACAGTAAAAACTATTAATTTCTATCATGCTTGTTACACTGCTAGTTACTCCAGGGTCAGAAATATATATAAGATATGTTTGTTGTATCTTCATAAAAGCCCCTACTTGACAATAAACGCAAGGGTTGTGACCAGGATTGATCTTATTTGCGCGCGTCTGGCTAATGATACTGGCTTGTGATACACATCCTCGGTTTATGTGACGTTATCTATATTTCTGTGGTCCGCGTCCAATGCGAGAACCAACGACATATTCAATCACATCGCTCTCATTTGACAGCAATTGATTCAATTTCAATAATGCTCATCACTGTAGTGTCTTATAGATTGTGGCGTTATTGATTAAATGACGCAATGATATATATATATATATATATATATATATATATATATATATATATATATATATATAAATATATATATATATATATATATATATATATATATATATATATATATATATATATATATATATATATATATATATATATATATATATATATATATATATATATATATATATACGTAATAAGTAGACCGTAACATTAAATAATAATACATATTGTGTATTTATATCCGTGATCAGTCATAAATGATAAAAGTGGATTGCTTTTAGGTTGATGACTATACTTAAATGGGTCGTTTCAGCACATCCTCACAGTATACACTCCTCATGCTCGACAAAGCCTTGTAGCTATAAATCTGCATATCGCTTTGTATTCGCCAATATACATTCACGACCCTATAAGGTTTAACAGCCACTATGAATATGACCATGCCGATTGATATGCATGTATGATACCGTTCCCAACTTAACATGTTCCTGACATTGTGGCAAAGAATCACTTATAGCGGCTTAATCTATCAGCTTCGGTTGTGGTTCACCTATTACAGCAAGTGGGTTTCATAGAATGGTAGCAGCACGCCCGACATGCCATAATTTATCTATCATGGCAAACGTAATTACCCAGAGGGGAGAGCATGCATGCTTAATGATAGGTCACCCATTGCATAATGTGGGCAATGTAGTTTGTATTAATCGCGTTCTATTTGCATTGGGACGTGACAGAGGGACATACAACAAGCAAATGACTGACAAAGTAAACAATTTATGCGAATAACAGGGCATATGCATCATACACTGAGGATATTGAATTGTTCCCTATATAGCGTCAGACTGCGGTCGCGTGAGAGTGCAGCCCAGCCTGATTAACGGTAAGAATAATTAGAATCACGTCATCATGCTCGGTTGATATTAAGGTACGTTGCGTTCATCATTTAGAAGGAGTAACTTACAGTGTAGATAAGAATAAATGTATCCGGCAGTCTCTGGCGCACTAGAGTAAACAACGCTAGAATGAATACTAGTTTCGCAGTATAATTTCATTGACAGACAGAACCCGATCATGTTTGAATCCGATTCAGAAGCCATGACATCTACACACGAGTGCGCTTATCTTCTAAGAGGCCGAACCTGGGAGAGACAACAAACTACTATGTATTAATTGAATAATTACTTAGAAACATGTACTTTGCTCCTTAGATTCACAACCATAATGAATAGCAATGGCGAGAAACCAAGCATCCCTAAAAGTATCACATTTGATCGCTGTGCGGCACAAATTTTATACGCAATAACGTTTGGTGCTGCAGTTGACGTTTTTTACGGGGCTTCATTGGATTGGATTGAGTATCCAAATCAAGATAAACATATCACTTTATACAATAATGGTTGGTCAATTGGAAGGCTACGTTTTATGATGATTAACCGATATATTATAGTGATTGAAGCATCGTATGCTAAGTAATAGGTGATTCGTCACCCATTTATCTCATGCATAACGTGTCACAACCACACAGTCCACATTATATCATGCATGAACTTTCACGAGTACCAAGTTAAGAATTGATCCCAAGACTAAGTACCCATTGAAAGCATACTTCAACAATCAATATTTACAGTATATTTATATACACGTATTCTCTGGTTGTTCTTCCGTACCATACGTGAAACAAATGCTACATAATTTGATAACGACTCCTAATTTGCAGAATAATGATAACTACCGATGTAGCAGTAGTTGCAGTGGTTGCAGTGATTGCATTATTTTCTGTTATTACAGTAGTGGCATCATTAACAGTAGTTGTTGTTGTAGTAGAAGCAGATGTTATAGATGTGTTAGTTGTGTCAGCAACGGAATTGGTAGTAGAAATAACGATAGCTGTTATAGTATCGTTGGAAAGCCCCCTCGCCCACCCAATAACTTAGAACCTCTAACCTTGTGTATTGGGTGGTGGATATTTTAACAGCTGCGAATATAAATTCTTATATAAAATTGCTTTAAACAGCTGTTCCGGATTTATCCACTGATGGTGGCCAATGGTTGACTTACAGAGGCAAAACTTCCGAGCGCCAAGGCCCTATCTTTTTAACGTACCAAATACGCAAATGACTAACGCCTCTGTCTTTAAACACAAGCAAACCCGTCGCAGCGCACTAGTCTCTCGTCAATCCACCATTAACCAGTATCATAGACAATACACACTTCATCGTCGGATTATCTGCAAGGATGCAGAGAGGTACATGCCGATACAGATTGCGACGGGCCGGCGATCGAGATAGATGAAGCTACATAAGTGGAAAGTAACGCCAGTTTGTCAATGGCAGCGCTTGTTTTTGCGTCTTTAAATGAAAGGATTTGATCGCTTCTTGATTGTTGATTAAACATGATTTAGGTGATAAACAAAAGCATTCGCAATTGTCTATTGGCGACATCATTTAATATAAGAGTGGTTCTGCCATTCATTTTTGCTTTATCGTTTGCTTTTGTCGAGCACATCAATGACAATGTGTGTGGATAGACTGCAGGTTAACACAAAGATTAGAATGACAAGTCTTGTGATACAGTCTCTTCTACCATAGTCCTGTTATATTAATGCGGCATACCAGAAACACGCAGGTGACGAATCGGTGTACTATTAATTGCTTTGTCGGATGCATCTGCAGGATTCCTGCCAAACTAACGAAAAGACAAAATAGCTTTTCTCCAATTTATTTCGACAAGTTAAGAGTAATTATGATCAGTCAATAAATCATCTCCCGTGCTCTATGTTATATTGCAATATACAGTTTTTGAAAATGAACATATCGCTTATCACCGCTATTTAATGATGTTATCCATAGCAGACTATTCGCTTTGCTAGGTTGGTTGGTTGTCAACTGCTCTAATATCCCACCAAGCGTGTCCAAATGAAAATAAAACACGCAAGAGAAACTACCAGGAAAGCTCTCACGACATTATTTGGAGCACCAAGATCCATCAAATTAGTACAAGTAAACATAATAAAATCAGTACAAGAAAACGTAATAAAATCAGTAAAAGTACGACCTTTCAATGATTGTGTTGCTTTCAAACAAAACCCATTTGTACCCTTGCGTTGTGGGTGAGAGTAATACTACAAGCATACAGCGAGGCAATTTTTTTTTGGTAAAGTTGATAAACACTGGAATACCAGCCATTTCAAAGCCATATGTTACCACATGCTCCCATATTTACCGCCATTTAGCTCAGGAAGTATGCAATTAGACACACAATTCATGTTACAATTGCTCCCTTCCAATCGCATTTAATAGGGTATTTTTGCGAAAAATATACCTTGGCTGATGATCATGTTTGTTTTGTAAGCTGACGGTTTGATACCTGACGTAGGCATTCCCAGATGTATCATGTTATGTTGTATCCTAGATATACTGTTCATCCCACAATTGGGTTCTTTGGTTCATTAGTCTAATTTAGTCCCTGCTTTGATGCTGTTGCCTGCCACAACTACATTGATCTGTGTTGCTGCGGTCATCGAATTGTTGCACAAGTGTGCGGCTTGCATTGAACAATTTGGCCGATGCATACATTATCGTATTATACATTTTATTTACAATCCTCGTAATTGACATCCTTAGTGTGGAGTTGTCATTCCTTTCGTATTCATATCCTTTGTGATTCAATTTAGCCCATTTCTGTCGCTCATTTCAAATCAGCTTGTACTGTTGCCCTATTGGGAAGAGCTCTGTTGATATCCTAACTACAACTACAATGTGGTGGCGTTTATTGCAAAGCTACTACGACAGATACGCGCGTTGGCTATGTCTTGATATAAAGGGTCTTGCATAGATTTTTCAAAACATCAGTAATATGGTATAGCATTCATCATGCGGCAATGCATTACTGCATTAATGGATAGCAAAACAGCTAGCAGCGGACAACAAATGGTTTCAGTATCGCTAAATGGTCCATTATGTGTGATGCAAATTGAGGTGGCTTAATTGATCTGCAACCTACTCGTCTATCACAACCGTAAGACATTTCTTTGCAGGACGATGAGTGGAGACTTTGATAAGATATATATTATTGAAATACCAACAATAAGCACTTTATTATGCCATTGTTTTGAGGCCATAGTCAGGCATTTAAAGAGGGATAAATAGAATACCAGATCAACCGCAATGACCTTACAAAAATTTAAAGAGATATATCGTATATGTTGCTCACTGACCATTAATGTGCATGCTGTTAATGTCGATTGATTTAACCAATCATAAGGACAAAAAAACTGTGAGGCATAACGAGTACTGTCACATCCCCTCTGTTAATCTCGAGGCTATGGTTTTGTGAATATTAAGGGTCTTGCCGACGGAGTCCATGTCAAAATACGCATGCGTTTCATCAATACCCGCTTATTAATATACTTCGCTGGTGCTCTGCTTGAAAAACAAAGCATTCATTTACAACAGCTCTTTTCGTTACATAATTTGTTTTGGAGAGAGTTGCATATAGGTGAGACTTACAGCGGACGTTATATATCGTGCTTCAGAGCAGCATATTTTGCTATTACCGTTGAATCAGTTGGATACTAATGTCGCCGAGTCAAATTGTATTGGTCTAGGTTGCAACTATAAGCGGAACAAATTTTTAACATTATAGCATTTCACAATAAGTTTTTAAATTAGCCCTTAATTAACATACTCACAATAAAGCGATACCCTAGCGTAATGTAAGGATATAGCAGGCTAGGTTATTGTCAGCCGCTCATCCCACACTGCCTGCGAGCGGCCACTAGGTAGATCAGATAAAGGTTTGAAAACTACATGAATAAAGATGTAATGGGGATGTTCGTCGACAAGGTACGTCAGGCTAATGTGGGGTTTAAGTGGGGTTGAGTTAGGACTTCGTTTGTTAATGCATATTCGAGTGTGTAGCTATGCCTGACAGATAACTTGCTCGCATGTTCTGTAATAATGGAGTACATCTTATACCACTGGCAAGGTTAACAAGTCGCATAATTTGTAGTATTGCTATCATGATATAATCCAGAGAAACGATTATTTGCAGCTGTTTCACCAGAACATTTTTTTGGTAGGATAGTAAAACACATCGACTCAATAAAGACATTCAGTGCGCCTCTTTGTCTGTGGCCAAATTATATCAACTTGGTTTTTACCGGATGCCGAGAATCTTTAGGCCATTACTGTCAGAATGAATGATTTTCTCGACAACTTGTTTTGTTCATTCCAGGATTGAGAGGTAACTTTTCAAGTTTTCTGTTATTCGTCTGACCTCACACATGAGCAAAACTGGATTGCCGAAAATAACATTACGCTGCAAATTCTTATACATAATGGGACGATGCTAACTAATGCCTCTGGCAAACGGTTATGGCACAAAAGTGTTCAACTACAGATGGCGGCAGAAAAACATAGCGTGAATTACACTGCCGATGTTTGTCCCGGATAAAATCACACGACAGAACCGCCAAACAACTGCAGTTATCTTGCTGGAGGGCATCTAATTGAGCGCGACCATTATTATCGCTGAATATGCACATTTGCGCGTTGCTTATTAACAAATAGACAACGTATTGTGCATATAATCAGCTATAGGAAAGCGCAACACAGAGGTTGACTCCTTCTTATTTTTTATACTCAATACCGCGTCTTGGATAGCTGTAGTCTGAAATGACACAATAGCAGCCAGGACTATATTGGGTACGAGTTGTATGCGTATTGTAGGTTAGTGTTTTACAGTGTTTGAGGACATTCCCAATTATCTAAAAATCGGTGACACTGAAAAAATGCGGTATATAAACTGAGAAAACAATTTACGTCTCGTCACAGGAGAGACAGGCTGAAAGAATGAACGAAAAATTAGTATCAGTATGAGAGTTGCTATTCATTCAGTCCTGTTTTAACCAACACATGGTATTACCAGTCTGATAATGAAGTAAAATGCGACATTTATGCCTCGTGCCGTTTTGCAGCAGAATTTCAATGTTTAACAAGTATTCAAAATATGTGGTCAGAAGTTATTCTGATTGTCATTCCAAAAGATTCTAACATACCTGCAAGTCGACTTTTCGCCATAGGGGAGCTGGATATAGTGCTTGATTGGCAGTTCTGTTTATCCATTATAAAGGAGTAGACATAATTTACTTCATGATCAACTATGGTTTACAAATTATGGAGTTACTTACGCTGATCAATCTTAAATCGCATATCTGGTTAAAGTACAGTCGTTATTTATGAATCAATAAAGCATTCATAAGCAATACTTATGACGTCATTTCGTAAATAAACTCGTTTCCGTTAGTATATCCAGTCAATACAAATATATTTATTTTTCATGAAAATATGTTGTCAATACGTACTTGTGTAACAGAGCGTTTCCTGCAGCCTCCAGATTGCCCTTCACCTTAGATGTCCAGTGTCCCTGAATGTCGGCAATATCACTACTGCTTAGACTCATTTTTAAGTCTGCATATAATGAAAAACATAGTTATGAAAAGCTATTATCTGGAACCAAACTACTTATAGGTTAAAGTAATGTCACAATCTTGATTTTCCATCAATGTTAGCAGCACCAGTGGGAGGAGTGTGGATGTAATACCCGACCACATTCTTTATAATGTTGCGTAGCCGTAATAAGGTGCTGTTAACAACGTCGCTGAGCGAAATCAAATTTTCAGGTTCCTAACCGCTGCGACTTGCGGAACATATGCATATTTCGAGTTTAGACGCGTTGCAATGCTCGTGACATTGGGTTAATCAATATTAGTTGTCCTGGCTTATAACATTCCTGCATGCTCCGGCTAAGCGGCACAGAATCTTTGAATTTAAGAAATTACCGTGGCGTTGCTGTCGACTGTGTATGCGATAGTCTTTCACAATATAGCAATATGCGTGAATAAACAATCGGAAAACTGAAGGATGTAACGAGTATAATTTTCCAGTGTGCATATATCAAATAGCTTAAAATACTAAATAGTGTGCAAGTCACATGATTCGTATCCATACATGATATCAGTAAGTTAGTATATGCTCGTTTCATTGAACAGTGGAAAAAAGCTTCTTTTTACTCACCAGATTGGGCAATAAAGGCTGTAGAAGAAACTGTTGTTGATTTTAGCCAGTGTTGCTGATGGACTTTGCATTAGCTTATATACTGCCGAAGTCACGTATACACCGTCGGCGATCTTTGTAGCCATCCCAATGAAGGAGAGAGAGGGTTTACAAGGCGGTGGGGCAACTCACGTTGCGTAATTTCATTCGTTGATTTTAGTTTATATCTGTTAATGGTTTGGTCTTGATAATGACTACAAATATATTGATGGCTGGTAATGAGGGAACATTCGCAGCGTAACGAAACAATTGGATTTGTATAGAGAGTTGATTGGTGTTGCTAAATTGAATAAATGATAAATCATAGTAGTCATCAAATATTTTATACCATTGAATCTGAACCAGCCGAATGTTTTAGTACCGCCGGAGTAAACAAATCCGAAAGTGCGCCCACGAGCTCGACGAATATTATGGCATCATCGGCATAGTGGATGCATCTTGAGCGGAAGTTTCCACCGCCCTGTGACCTAACGTCCCCGGTACCCTCCAGACGATCTTCGTGACGAGATATACTTTAAGTGGAAAGATCACGTGACCGCGGCGGCGGACTCGCCACGTTGAGTGTCCTCCAGCGAGCGACCTGACACTTATGTCTGAACGCCAGGGATGGCATACGCGCATCAATCAACGGTCTTCATATAGAACGCACCCGTTATATCCCTCTTACAGTCGTTTGAGAGGCTATGATTTTACAAAGGCTTACGAATTCAGACAAATAAAAATAAAATTTATATTTTTTTTGTTTGGCTTAGCTGTTCATTGTTTTGGGCGAACACGGATACTAAAATGCCGGGCGATGAAAAGTACAAAGACAGACGAGTAAGCTAGACACTAGTTTGTCTCTGCATTGATAAAATGAAGTCATAGTTCCTCTCGAAGCGATCTTATCATGAACGCACGAACGCCATAGCTGATGGCGTTATCTGCTGTATACTTTAGTAATAATATGGCGCTGTTGAAGTGTCATCATGAATACTTTGGGCCACTTACGCACAAAACCTCCATGCCCTTGTCATGTTACCTGCAATGTCGTCCTTTCCAAAGTCCTTTGCTACCATAATAGTCATCCATACGATAAACTAACAACATGATAACAATTGACACTTACCTAAGATTATAAAGCCCAAACTTATCCAGCCCTATGCGGTTATACTTATCGGCTCGTCGTTTCATAAGTGGGAATTTTCCACATGAACTTCTGCTCTGCCTACGCGCGGCTGTATTCCTTCTTTCCAGCACCCTGTGTCACGCAGCTGTAGAAATTAGTAGTAGTAATTGTGCAGAACCAGTCTAGCCGAGAATCACACAATACATGGACAAATTGCTTTGGCATCTTTGAAAGTCCTCCAAACAGCAAACTTCAAATACGGCAGGGGCAATAATAATAATATGATCCAATTAGGTCATTTTCGTCAGTTGATTGAAATTAGGTTACAGTCTACAATGGTTCCATAAACTCTGATTGTGTATTTCAATATGCAGCTGTTAAGAACCCGATACGGATACAAAATAAGTGGAGCTTCGAGTCAACACATGTTCTTTTTGCTGAATTATTTAGTACTGGGGTCATAGTGTTCGGGTCAAACAGAAGCGTTTGTGCGCAATTGATATCCAGGATTATACCGCAATGCTTGTGCATGAGATATTGAGAAGGCCAAGGATGGCATTTATGGAACTTGATTTGACATCATGCGTGTAATCACGATAACTTACAACAATAAGCTATAGCGCGAGGTAGATATTTGTCATTGAATGGTAATGAATTTGGCCGGTAATGTGTATATCGTCTACAAGACGACACCAAGATAACCCTAAAAACTATACAATGTTATTTCATGCCTAATTGCTCCGGTATTGAGCGATCCTATTGACTGCAAATGCCGTACTAAGATTGACATTTAAATAATCCGACAATTATATGAATAGGGGATATGGTTATGTCTTTATTGCGCGCCTATTGCTTGATCCAGTACATTGTCATATTGCGTTATACGTAAATGGGTCGGGTCTGCGATCTCACAATCTTGTCACCCAAATACAAGCGCACAAGTAGGTAGCAGCCCGACATCATGTCTCCTCCCCATCTGACTTTTGGATTGTTTCGTATTCATTCGCAAACTCATGAATTAAGCCGAGCCAACATTTGACGGGTAGTAACGTTAATGTGCCATCAATTAAATGAAAGATAGAGCTCGTGCTCCTATTGCTCCTTGTTATATGCGTAGGCTCAATAACTGCGCACTTTACCTGACCACCAGGTATTTTCTGTAGAAGTTCCAATATTTTGCTTAATGACGTTTGATGCGAACATTTCGACAATCTGAAAGGGGTCGTTTATCAATGAGATCAATTATGCGTAATCGCTCTGCTAGAGTGTCTCGCATTTTCATAACATTTAGTTATTTGAAATCAGAAATAGCTCGTCAATGTCAGAGCAGACTTATTCCTTGCGTATCGGCATGTCTATCTAATAAATGACTTGCATACACAGTCTACAAACCCCAACAATGGCCTCATATGTACCATTGGCACGCTATGAAAGTTAACAGCTGATATTAACATATGGTAAATCACCAAGATTCAGTTCACATATTAAGAGTACACACGCTTTAATTACTATTCGCAGTGGACAATCATTATTATTCCCTGAGAGCTAGTATGCTTACTACTTACCACGATTGGACTCCCCGTATCAGACGTCCATTAAGTAAGTGATTGCATTCAACGGGACCTTTGCCACGTTTTTATGCCCACAACATGTACCGCGCACTCAGTGTTGGCCAGTGAAGTAAATGAGAGGCAACACGTCGGGACAAATACAAACGTGAAATGTTAAGGGCCGACCCACTAGCGGTAGCAAGGTGATCAACTGTGTAGGGGTGGAAGAGGTGCATATCATTTTGTTGTATTGGTAGCGCAGCATGTACGCCCCCTGTTCTGGCATTGGGTCCTATACAGATCAAGAAGCGATTTAGAACATGATGATTCCACGCAGGAGGATACAACAATGCCGGATGATATACAATGTTGCAACCATTGCTAGTGTAATATTAAATAATCAAAATATTGGCGGCGACAGAAACCGTCGGTTTGGTCTGGTCCTCGAATGTCTGTGCCATATGGGAGTTTCATGTCGTTACATAAAGGTTTCCCTCTAAGTCTTTGAATTAAATCTTCTTATAAAGAGAATTATACCTGTCGCAAGGTAATGCATTGTGTCCAAATATATGATTTTCAGAACGGTCAACAGTGCATTTATCTATTCTCTATCGAATATAACAATGCAGAACAGTTGCAGTTGGTCATATTTAAAAGTTGAGCTTTTAACACATCATGCTTTATTCTTAGTAGATTGCGTAGTCGATCTGTAACAAATGAATAGACAATATTCATTCTGAGATCTCCACTCATATACGTAAATGTGACCAATGTCAACATGATACATATGCGACACTATTGAAAATAAACGGCAGAACAAGGCAATGTGTTTAAAATTATTCAATGATGATCATTGAGTATTCCCTTTAAATAAGCTACCCAACTAGCCAAAAGGTCATATTCAAAATAGATAGCATACATCGAACGAAGGATAATATTTGTTCAAGATAAAAATCAAATGCACTACCCTGATTAATTTTGACTCTTTAAGAAACCGTCGTACTCTCATTTGCTATGTTATCCGAGTAGGAATAAACAAGCGACATAAAAGGATTGAGCTTCTTGTTTTTACTGATTGGTGTTATGTCCCAATCACGAAAACCAACCAATAAATAGAACGGCGAACTTATTGGGGGTACAAATGGTCTGGGTTATGTTGGTACGAATTTCATCGCCTATTATGTGGTCATTATATCTATGAAGTATTTGTTTATGTTTATTTTATATGTTTCATCTAATAGATATTAATCATCAGAAAGCACTTTCATAGCAAAGGTATTCATACGGTGCTTCAACAGATCAACTTTCAATACCTGTCCCATGTCTTCCCAAAGCTTTTATTTCAACATGAAACAAATTACTCATGAATGGACTAATGCATTTAATTAAAACCATCGAAGGTGTTCACAACACAACCTCCAGGGCGAGGCAGATGGAAATGGCTCATTAAAGCACGAATATTTCATGCAAACAGCTATCGCTAAATTAACATCAGGGAGCGACGAAATTTATTGGCCTTGAGTATTTAGTAGTTTTGCGATAATTATTATGTCGGTTAGTAAAAATGCTGCTAAAAAACCCATAGAATGGTGGCATTGTGTGTTTGTCACTAATGAAAGAAGACAAACTGGATAACCTTGAACTCATGGCGCAATAATCCACAACAACAATTCGTTCATTTTCGCATTTGATTGAAATCGTGTTATAGTATGCAATGTTGTCATTAGCTCTGATCGTCCATTGATATGTGCACCTATAGAAAACTCGATTTGGATACAAAATGCATCGAAAATCGAAACCAACCACCTGTTGTTCCTGCTGTATTACTTAGTACTGGGGCCACAGTGTTCGGTTCAAACATATTAGGCAGAAATATACAAAGGGAACATTTGTGCCCAAATAATATCCAGGATTGTTACGCCATGCCTGTACATGAGATATTGAGACTGATATGGATGGAATTTATTGAACAAGATTTAACATTATGCGCGTAATAACGATAACTCACAGCATTTAGCCCTAGCGCGAGACGGATATTTGTCATTTAATGATGATAAATGAAGCCGGCATTGTGTACAGCGTATATGGGACGACAACAAGCGAAACCAAAAACTACACCATGTTATTTCATGCATTATGGCTCCGGCATTGGGCGATTTGTTTTACAACAGATGCCGTACTATGGATCGACGCTAAAATATTTTTGTTTTTGGGACCGCCATTCGGAACGACAGTATAGCTGGTGTTCAAATGCTTAAATCGTAGAAATCAACACAGCAATATGCTTATAACGTTGATAACGTTTGATCATTCAGGTCAGACAATAATGTTAAAGAAGTCATTTATCAATTAGCTCCATTGTGTCTTATCGCTCTGCTAAAAAGTCTTGTGTTGTCAGCATGTTTATCTGACAAGCTATTATATGAAAACCCAGGGCCTATATATTGCAATAGTAAGTCCTTTAAATGACTTGCATACATCGTCAACGAAACCCATATTGGATTCATTTGTACCATTGGTACGCTATGATTGTTGCCTGCAAATATTCGCAGATGGTAAATCACAAGATTCACTTTACATATGGAGGGTCCATACGCATATATGAAGATATTGGGATATTAACAATTTATTCACTATTCGCAGCTGTCAATAATTATTATATTATTTTCTGAGAGCTAGTATGCTGCTTACCTACCAAATTTGAAAACCCCGTATCAGCTCTACCTCAATTTAGTGATTGCGCTATGTGGGAGGTTGTTATGCCGACCGCACGTACCTTTTCAGAATTGCTTATACATATATTATGTGTATGATAAATCGGAGCCTTGATGACACTTAAGCTCTCAGGCTTGTACATAATGCTGTAGTCGCTGAACAGTACTAACAACATCCTCAACCAACATTCTTGGTTTCTTTTAAAAAGCACACTGAACAGCGTGAATAGTCAAACTCGGGGGTATTTACATTCAGTATTATCACGTCTTTACTAGACATCCGATATCTATACAAAGTAATGCCTACAGTCATTTATTTAGGAATGGTCAATAAATATATTCCAGACATGCCATAAAGGATTGGCGTCACGGCTTTCACTCTTGAATAAATGTAAAGAATGGTGTGCATACTATGCACTTATGCCTCGTCATTTCTCACATAACGTAGCAGCATAAGATCGATCATATTTCCTGAATTAGACCTAACAAACTACTTCAGTTGTACAACATCAAAATCATGTGTGTCATAAAATTTATGACCTACTCCATAAAGAATGACACCATCGGGTTGAATAATGATATCTTCGGGAAATCCGTATGACTGCCAGAGTCAACTCAAGTGGAGCCAATTGATGATTGCTTTCGTTTCGGATTGGCAAGTAATCAATTCGTAGTCAGCCTTCCCCTTTCAGTATTTGTAGCGCCTCCCAGGCTAGAGTACCTTAATGGCAACGGTTTACATTGAAGTCCTGTTGCAAATGGGAAAATTGCAATTCATAACATGAAAACTGCTGTTTGTATGTCTGCATTTCGCCAATCGCCGGTCTTTTTTCCCAATCCTCGGCTGTAACGTCCCTGAATACGTGAGTAATCATCAAACACCAATCTAATCACAACTACATGGATGGTAATAGGAAGCAATCAGAACTACACAAAAACACGTGTGTCCCATTGAGGACGACGTAATTACCTGCAGTCTGGAATCATAATGCTGTACACGTAAATTGATCAAGTGCAATACACCATGAGAAATGCGATTCCCTTCCGTAGTTTCTAGGAAACATATCCCATTTAAATGTCAAATTTAGGATGCATTCAGTTTCTGTAATTTTATTCTCTATTTCATTAATTTTACCAGCATTAGAAGTCTACCTTCGTTCAGACAAAATGTATCTTCTAAATAAGTCATATACAAGTTTTAAATTAGGATTTTCTGCCACCTCTTTGTATGAGTTGTAAAGCATAGCTTATCGTGCCATTTATTCCATAAAATATGCCAACAATAAAATATATTTATTTCTATCATTCTAGTTACACCCTCGAATTGTAAGTATAATATGTTGTTGTTTTGTATAATAGTTGTCTTCACAAGCTTTTCCGGAACACAAGTTTATCCCACCTTTGGGTAAGGCTTAGATATTATTATTTGTCCTTCTATTGCGCGTTCTCTTTACTTCAATTCACCAACACGGTTTGCAGGTGTACAGGTAAATGAAGGACTCCGTTTCCAAACCAAAGTTGGTTTATTTTCTATTTCAATCCACAAGCAGAACACAAGGTAGAAGTTAGTGAGTCTCTTTTGAATCATATCTTGAAGTTGAAGAGAGCCAGTCTCTTTTGGAGTCTTGCTGTCTTCCTTCTGTGACTTCTGTGAGACTTCTGTGTGGGTGCGCGTTTTTGTTGTTCTAATGTACGCTAGGATTGGCTTAACCGACTCCATATAAAGGAATGGATAATTGATCATACTAGAGCTACCTCCCCATACAACGCATTCCGATGGTATACATCATTCCCGGGATTCTGAGGTGAAAGGGATCCTGAGGTGAAGGTAATTGCATGGCAGATAAAACACAGCCAATCGGTTGGGATAGGGGGTTGAAATGCTAACAAACAGCTCCCACACTACCAAGGTCAAACAAAAAGGGAAAAACATTACTCCCTAGTAACCAGGAACATTCCCTGGCAACCAAGATGAGTAAGCAACTGTGCAGATAAAAAAGATCTACATATAGCAACAACATCGCGCTGAATCCTGCCCACCAATCTCGTCTTAAATTACTTTCCTAACCGGCAGCCATATTCGTCATAAATAAATAAATAAATTACTTCGAACCAATTAAAGTACGAAATCTCATTAACAAATCAAAACCGGATCGTTACAAAGTTCTATGTTATATTGGCCTTCTTCCTCCCGAACGCAAAACCAACTTTCGTTAGAATAATTCGACCAACCATTGATAATGAGCTTACGCATAATGCTTGAATTTGATTGTGTGAGCAGTCTTTGTTTGAGATAGAAGCAGGTATACGAAGAGTGCATGTCACACTCTCATTGTATATCATGCCAACGGCAACGAATATTCTACCAATTCATGCTACTTTCACCATTGTATAATATGCACTAAATATAGGTAAACACCATGGTATATACGTCCTTGAAGTCTTCTCGAGATTGCCTGCGCATTCTACCAATAGTTTTCTTCGTTCAGGAAGCAATGTGTACATTTAGGAGTATTTGTCAACCATTGATATTAAATCACCGACCTTTTTTGATTCATTGAAACTTACTGCCAACGAGTCATAAATCACTAATTCTCTGTTGCTCCTGAAATCCTTAAGAAATCAATCAACCGAGACACCGTGACCGCAAAGTGCGAATGGTTTTCACAAGGGATAGTTTTCTAATCACAGAAAATAGAGAGCATGAATCCATTAGACAGGTTCCCATATCATGAGAACTTGCATTTTTCATACAATAAGTGCCAAAAACACTTTGAAGGTAATATACGTGGCACAGTTTTTCAGTTGGATATTAAGGAAACATCGGCTCCAAGGCGCCACACTAGTCTGTGTTCCATACTCCAGGGTCTAATCTTCATGACAGCCCCTGCTTGACCAATAATCGCAAGGGTTTTGACCAGGATTGGCCTTATATTCGCTAAGTCCTATGTGTGCTCTCCAATGACCAAAATCTTCCACAGTTAGAGTATTATAAGACAAATACAATCCTATATGGATGATGTTAATTGGTAAACTGTGATTGTTTCTTGAGGGTACAGTGTTCGCATAATGTAAATAAGAAGATAATTGGCCGACAGAGAAAAGAATGAAGATGAGCGATCGTGTAAGAAATTTACACAACATATGTTCGAGATTCCAAATATTTATTGTCACCTGCACTGCTCTAGAGCTAATTGACATGCTTGCATGTTTCACAAAAAGCAGCGTAACTAAAACAAAAGTGCATTGTGGCAAAAATCTTAAAATAAAACTACTGGACATTACTGCGCGAAAAGTAATTAAAAATAATAAATGTCGGATTCAATGTCATTTAGAACAGAGGAGGTGATGTCACGCGTTAGCCATCATTTAAATCATCCTTAACGTTATCGCGAACCAAAAATGCGATACATAATCCTATGCAAATATATATGTTGTTTACACAATAGCAATGTTGTAAGTGGATGTGTATTGTGTGTGCCACAAAATCAAAGCATCAATTTGTGGTGTGTTTTATATTCAGGATCTCTATCGTCCTCTGTGGCGATGTTACCGTTGTTCATGGTATTCTCTGCATTTCATCAGGTTTTTTGAACAATTCTAATCTGTCATCTACCATTCCTTGTTACCGTATATTCCCTCATTAGCGCCTCTCCTCTAATTAACGCCCCCCTTCCGTTTTAAAGAAAAGATAAAATCATGACTTACCATAAATTTATTAATTCATCCTTTTATATTCTTAAACTTTCACTTTTCTGACATAAACTGTTTTAGAAACTCATTGATAACTGCTACCACTTTAATAACTGTAAAACACTCAACTGAAAAAAAAATGCACAGCGCATATACTTGTTTTTTTTTGTATTTAAGACTTAAACATGAAATAAATTTTATCTATTTTTGACGCTTTATCAACGCCCCCCCTCTCCAAAATGTAACGCCCCGGGGGCGCTAATAAGGGAATATACGGTATAATGTTTCAATGATGCGTAGATCAGTATTTTTAAATATAGGTTAAGTTCATACCTGACGGCGCACTGTGTTGGTCATGTACATAAATTTACGGTTTGGGTAGATGGTGATGAGGTTGAGAGGTGGAATCGGCAGGGTTATTTCGTTATTCGGGAAACGAGGTGGCACATGTTCTGCATGCGCAAGGCTGCTCCATCTATTTTCATGGTTCGGAAGCTTGACATCGGTAGCGAAGCGTATGTGACTATCATCGATTGAGCGGCTTCACGCTCGTTAGTGTGCCACATGGATCTGGGTGCAGGTTTCGGTAGCAAGAATTGATTGATTTATTTCTACAAAGTTGCAAAATAATCTTATATTCGACTAGGACGATTTGGAATGTAATGCTGTAGGTCCCGGACCTTTACAATATTGTTGTTTTTGATTGACGTTTGTGGTCCATTGCGAAGTTTTAGTGTCGCTATGTGCACGAGCTGCACCTTCTTTTGTCAGCTGTGTAGAATGATATATTGTAATCTGGTGGTTAGCATATATGTAACCGATTAATGCACACCATTCCCATTCGCTCTTTTGCATACTCGAGCATATATGATGACCCAAATGAGATCACGAAATATTATGCACAATACTGGAGGATAATATGATTAAGCCTGATGGTACTTGATAGGTTTTTGAGCTTAACTTTGCTGCCATCAACGACGTGAATTCATCATCAATATGTTCCCATAATTCATCGGTGACATGCTTCATTAAGGCTCAGCATTGTTAAGAGAAAACCCTACGATTTAGGTAAAACAGCAAAATATGCGATTGTTTGTATATATGAAACAGTCCAGAGTTATGGTATAGATAAAACTAAGAAACTATGACTTTTAACTAAAAAGTTAAGCTTGTAGTCACGAAGCCAAATGTGCGTGCGTGAAAGATAGAAATGCTAGCACACACAATGGTTATATGCACAATCAGCAATGAAACACTGCTCGATGCAGCAGGTCGAGGTGCACTAATAATACGACATACGGAAGGTACTTGCTAATTGTTATGTCTTTGGTAACATACTGAAAAAATCATATTCATCAATCAAATGTACCCTAGTACACGCATTACTCATCTAATCTGTTGACGACCATTACGAAATAACTACTTTATCAAAAACCAAATTCATTATTTTAATCAGGACAGAGCTAATCAAAATGTTATATATCATGATCACTAAAAGGTTTAGATAACAACTGGTATAATTAACATTGCCTCACTTGAAGCATTTGTCAGGCAAGTTTGTCTGTTTCGTTGGTACACACTGATATTATTAAATGGTCGCACACATCCGAGCCAACGCGAATGCCAAGGCGTTACCACAGGCTCCTATATTACATCGATATAAGGTTCCTGAGGTACGCTGTTAGTTGCAATTGCTTACTGCGAATCGCCTTAGTCAAGGCCAATGGGATCTTTCGAGAATATGTGGCGTGACGGAATGGTTCTTTAAATCCCGTTAGCTGACGGCATAATGCTTCTAAAAAGGATCAACAAGATACAGCATGTAGTTGAGGCACACCCCAATTCAACTAGTAAGCCCAACGATTCACAGGTGTAACAGTTTCGTTGCTTTGATGTTGGTACCTGTTCGTGTAACTGATCAACTACCAGATCAATTTATGAGGCAGCAGTTCTTAAATGATTATTACCAGATTGAAGCGCCCTGCAATGTACGAAATTATCTATAGCATTCTGTTTGTGACGCATGCATTGAATTATTTACCCGTGGTTTTATATGTATATTGTGCGTTTCATGTACAATCCTTAAAATATGTTATTTATAGTAGGATAACCCTTTTCTGTTGTATTGTATTGGGTATGTTTCATATGTATTCACAATTGTTTTCACCACCATGACGGTGAAATTGCAATAATTATGCCATGTGGCTAAATGGAAATGAATGCACACAAGACCTGTTTTTTTAAGCAATCATGTGCACTATCAGAACATATTTTTTTTCCAGACATTTGTTCTTAATTTGCAATATGCTAGCGCTTTCTGAAGCAAAAAGTGTTAGCGATATGTCCCAAAGCTTATTTGGCACTAGCAGCTATGTAAATGGAATACAGTACTGTCACGTGCCGCTATTCCTTTTGGTACAATAATACGAGAACGCCACAAGGTGTGTAAAGTGTGTTTTGCAGAGAGCAAGTATGATAATTTGAGCTATATTTTCGTGCTATTTTAGTCATGAACATACATGGCTAAATACTGCAGTTGATAATAAAACATGGATGAAAGAGAGCATTGTATTGTCGCCCATATTTTACTCCCTTCCAAGCTGCATTAGTAATAGCGTCTTGTAGTCAGTGAGAACATCATGGATAAATGCAATGCAGTTATGCTGCTTGTTATGGCACCTGAGCCGGTTAGGGCATACCAATACTTCGAAGCAACTACATTATGGAGCTTGGAGAAAAAACACAAGGCGTAACTGATCATTATTGCTGTTGAGCAATATTCGGTCTGTGTATCTGATTATTGTGCAACGTTTCTTGTTCTAACGTTTGTAGATAATACATTGCATGCACTTAAATGATGTCTAAGTTAGGTCCCGATGCGTAAACTTCATTGTTCTTGCAAACTATATTCAGTGGTGAGATTACTCATTTCGAACTGAAATACGATAACAGGAAAACAATGTTGTTATTTATCTGTCTGGAGAAATGTTCATGCATTTTTAAGCACATGCTCGTCTCAAAAAGAGATGTTTCCTTTAACAAGTGTGCTTTGTGTTACCATCTCGATATGAACGTTAATCTCGAGGCTACAATTCTGCAGAGCAGCAGAGTTCATACTGTATGACCTGCCTGCATGTAAGGCCTGCAAACATAACCTGTTTATCACCTTACCATCCACGATGCTCTTCCAATTGACGGCAAACTGATGCGGTATGGATGCTTTAGGCGATCCATTACTCCTTTTTCCACGTGGTTACATTCTGAAAATCAAAATGCTACATAGATGATTCATGAAAAATGTTGGCTTCCTCAAATAATGATTAATCTTCAATTATCCTGGATTGAGCATGATCTATTGAACTAGTCTTAAGCTGCATTTTTCTTGTTGCGAATTCACAAGTCTCTTGCGACCCTCATGCAGAACTGATGTTAATAATTCTATTAGAGCGTAGATCTGTACAATTATGATATTTGCCTCACCATAAATCCCATCCAAATGTTCGTTGTATATCTGTTATCCTATCGATTATGATAACTAAATTAATTACATCATTTTAACCTAACAGGTGTCTGTATCACAGTTGTAGATCGTTAAGTTGTTAAATATCTATTTAAATATACTGCTTGGCTTTTGTGCTCCATATTCGACTATTTCGAGCGTGTTCATGGTAAATTAACCCCAACTACATATGCTGTAAGGGGTCGATTTAACCTAGAAGTGCTAATAAAGATGCTGCACCCAAACTGCGGTTATCTTTACTAATATGCGCACCAAAATGTTTGCAAATATATACTCCACGTAGTTAAAATTCTTACACAATTGAAAATTAATCAAGCACATAACATGACCTTTCGGATGAAAAAACTTACTATTATTTGCAAAATTACTGCCTGTTGATTGCTTCAACTCTAACACGTTCCCTAATTTCGCGGGTTAAAATATGTAGGTCTGTAGCATATAATTAACGCAGTAAGAAGGGAGAGCTCTTCCAGAGAGTTCTGGTTATTTAGTAAATCGCCTCCTAGTTGTTAACTGAAATGTGGCAGGTGGGTTAAGACCATGCTGCTTTGTCTGCTGAATTTGCAAAAGCTGTTCCGACGATCTTCTTTGTGAATCATATTTTTGTAGTCACTTTAGTATAGGTTGGCTTCTGTGCATGCATGTACGCGAAGCACTCTCACACTCATCGTCTATAATGTTACCTTGTTTTGCTAGAAAGATAAACAACTGACATTGAAATAGTATGTGAGTGGGTGTGCATGTGCGTAAGTACGCATGTGTGAGTGTGTGTATGTGCGTATGTTTGTGTGTGGTTGGGAAGTTGAGCGTACTTCGCCACCATAAGAATTGCTGTTAGACTAAACAAATTATTCTGTATGTAAAGGGACATGCTGACTTATTGTCGTGTTTTGTTCATCTCTAAATCACTAAATACTCTATACCTAGATTTATGTCAACAATCTTGTTTTTAGTTATTTAGTATATGCAATTTCAATACACCCATGGGAGTCGTTCAACGGCTACACGGGGAGATATGTACCTGTCATGTACGCATTAATCAGTAGATAGATAGACCAAGATGTGCTACCCAATCATCCAAATCGTCCAAAAGTATTTAAAGACAGATACAATCATTTTCATATGGATAATGTTTATTGATAAACCGTGATTGTTTCTTGAATGTGAAGTTTATCGCAATAACTTAGATTACATTTGTTGATTTACCAAATTGATGTATGATTCTGCATAGTCCGCATGCAAAAGCATAAGCTTGGACGATTATTTATAACATTCATCAATGTTTATACCTTTCCAGTTAACATAGCTCCTGAACAATAACCTTGCTTTTAAGGGGAACAGTATTCAATTGATACATCATTTGTAACCAAGCTAGAAGAACCACAATGCTGGTACAGGTTCAATTAGGTGTATTTACAGTATCTTATTGTGTTTCCGGCGAACGAAGAGATGTGCCATTGGAAATTAAGGAAGAACTGAGCTAAATGTGATGTTCATATTAAAGTAAAAGTGGACCTGTATGAGTAACTGTAATAATTGTAATGTTGCTAGCCATCAAAGCTCATTTTCACACTTGCGTTGAACGTGAGAGTTATATTGCAAGCATACGGCGAGGTAATTGTATTAGTAAACACTGACTTTGGAATTGGATATACACTGGAATACTAGCGCCTTCAAAGCCATGCATAACCACAGGCTTCTATATTTACAGCCATATAGCTGAGAAAGTAAGCAATTAGACTCACAATTCATGTTACAATTGCTTCCTTCCAATCGCACTAGTCCAATCTAGTATGGTATTTTATGAAAGTATACAGTGGCTGGAAGGTCGTATTATTTGTTTTAAGCTGACAGTTTAATGCCTCCCATAGGCATTCATAGGATGTATTATGAAATTTAGGTGTGCCCTGCTAAGCCCATCATTGTGTTCTATGGTTCATAAGTGTAACATTTGTCCCTGCATCTATGTTGTTACCTGCCACAACTACATTAATTTGTGAAGCGGTCATCGAATCATTGCACAATAGTGTCGCTTGCATTAAATAATTTGGCCGATGCATTTATCCTCGTATTTTACATTTTGTTGCAGTCCTCGAAATTAACATCCTAAGCGTAGGATCCTCATTTCTTCCGTATTCCACCTCTTTGTGGTTCACTTTAGCCTACTTCTCTCGATCATTTAAAAATCAGCTTTACTATTGCGCTATTGACTAGAAATAAGGCGCTCTGTAGATATCTTTATTACATATACAATGTGGTGACGCTTATTTAGAAGCTACTATGACACTTACACGGGTTGGCCATTGCTTGATCTGAAGTAATTTGCATATACTTTTTCAAAAAATAAGCAATAGAAAACATACATCGCTTAATATGACCATGGTTTGTCAATAAAAATGTTACGATTGGGATGATGAATCGACGATGTCTTTAGTTCAAATGCGTTGCTTGGAGGGCGTTAACTTGAACGTTGATTAATATGTAGCGTCGTTTGTCTGACAGGTAAATTCTCAATTCTTCAAACGTAACTCGCGGCCTCCCTGTGTATAAACTCAATCCAACGAACCTTCAAAAGGCATCTACAATTATCGCAACCCGAACATTTAAGATGTATCTACACATAGCAATATATAATGCAATAACTCGTTCCAGTTATATCATGTCACCTCTATGATTAATTTGGAACGTTCACAGAGGTGGAAAGAGCCCTCCATCACTTTGAGTCGCTCCCTAAATTACTATCTATAATGCAACCGTGTATCACTCAGGAGGATTAAAGCGATCAAATCATCACATCATATTATCAGTAACGCTTGATATACCGTGTCACTAACATTTTCATGTATTTCAACCAGTGTGGACATCTTCCGAACGTTGGAAAATAGAATGTTGCATGTTCTTTTCCTAAAGCAGCAACATATGCTAACTTTCCAAAGTAAGACCTTTTGCAAGCTGAAATGGGTTAAATAAGTAATATACTACAGGCGCATTTATAACGGCTGATTGGTCGACGTAACGGGTTAGTACCGAAAGACGAAGATTCTGAGACATGACGATCAAAGGTGTTTCGACAATGCAGCGCGTTGTATTGCAGCTGTGGACCGAGGTCACAGCTTCTACACCACCCGTTTTCGTTCAACCTCCTTCGCAGGTATCAAATCAACTGCAATGTAACCTATTACGTATGACTTACTTGCTTATGACGAATATAGGGTTCTAGGGATAGAATGGATGATTACAAGGACAACTTTCGTTTTTCTAGTCATTATTTTTCATTTTAATCACAGTGCAGCGTGTCGGGCTCTACGTGAGGGCTCTGGGCATCTGTAAAGTTGTTTCAAATGTGCAGTGCACACATATATACATTGTTTACTTAGCGTGATTTGGAAATAACTTAGCCCTATGATGGTTGCACAAAGAGCAAGTGCACATGTTAACCCCGATAAACTGCTAAATTCCTAGTCGTCTATACATATTATTGCATAATTGAACCATTGCTGCTAGTAAACAATCAATTACAAAAAAATTTAACGTGAAGGCAATATTGGTAAACATAAAACAATGCTTTCTATGCGAGATATCAGGTAATGCACAACCATGAACCAACTGACAATCATTGCTTCATTTCGCATTTCGTATTCAGATAATTAGGCGCAACAAGAGGACGAATCGAAAAGATTTCAGGCCGAGCCAGTTGCGAAGAACATTTTCTGCTCCTTTGAGTTGAGGAAATATTTTTCTGCATTGTATATCGTCTCTTGAAATGCTCTTAAGTAATAATTTGCAAATATTTTTCTATTCACATGCATATGACTACAGATAGCTAAAAGTTGAGAGCAACATGTCACTACAAACGGGAAAATTTTCCTGTGCTTTTCTTTTGAAAACTGCTCGTGCGTTAAGATTGATTGAGTATGGCGACTGATACTGCGAGCTTAGACTTTAAAGTGACGATCATTTGTGTCGATATGGACAATTGCCCAAAAATTCTAAAATAGATATAGTCTTTAATTCTGCATGCCATCTTATATGCTATTTATTGCACAATTGGAATTCATGAGCCATTAACATCAAGTTGCATTATGTGGGGACAATCGCAAATGCCATGCTGATATGTATTTGTGTTTGTAATCCGGTGATTGTATATATGGAAGGTGGAGGATGATTGAAGAGTCAGGGACTACAACGCAGATGCGGATGCATCTTCCATGAGCTGCCGCGCGGTTTGAGCTAATATACATTACTCACAGAGGGGTTACTCAACGGAAAAATCAGGAAGAAATCAAAGGGGTTAAACCCTGCTATTTCTTACACTTCCTCATTGCACTTGATATTGAAGGAGTACGTTAATACGCTGTCAGTTGATATACTTTATTGTTGCATATTTTGCACATTACAGTCGTCTTCTAGTGAGTATTGCATATCACATGCAACTGTCACCTTGTTTATATTTATCACACACGAACGAAAGTGCTAAGACAGATTGCCACATCAGACTATCAGTAGCACTTACTTACTAGTAGGCAGTCGCGGGTGCAAGCTTTTAAATCTGTTCCAGGCATGCGGTGGGTTGTCAAGCTGTGAAGCACATAAATTAAGTCCTAACACTTTCTCAGGGCATAATATAAGGTTCTACCTAGCGAATACGCGTTAAGACCGAATATGGATTGTAAACGGCGCAATCCTAATGTTCTTTTCGCCACATTGTTACTTCGCGAAGAAAGCTTGTATGTTTCCGGTATAGCAAAAAGCAACGAAACTACCATATAGTTATTCAGTTCTAGCAGATGTTGAAATTAAAAGAAAAGAGAATTGTGGCAAAAGTCTTTAAATAATATACACTTCTGAATCTTATTGCGCAAAAAATGACCTTCATTAATTAATAACGGGATCAATGTTACTTTGAACAGAAGGAGGTAATGTAGCGCATTATCCATCATTTCAATTGTCCTAAACGTTATCGCCAACCGATATGTACGATACATAATCCTATGCAAATAGGTAAGTTAAATACAAAATATCAATGTTATAAGTGATTTTGTATTAGGAGTGACACATAACCACAGCATGAATTTGTGTAGTGTTTGTTATTTAGGATCGCCATCGTTATCTATCATGATGTTATCGGTGCTCATGGTATTATCTGCATTTCCACATGTTTTTGAAAAGTTCTTTATGTCCCTTACCGTGCCTTGTTATTTTGTTTCAATGATGCGTTGATCCGTACTTTTGAAGGTCGTTTAAGATCATTAGTATGCATTATGCTAGTATAACGTGCAGGCAATCTTGGAAAAACATCGCTGACATTTTGGCAATGTAAACGAAAACCTAATGATAAATGTTTACATCGTTATTGATTGCAGTGTTTTTTAAGAACGAGGTTTTATATCACCAACACCGATTCGTGTGATGATTCAAATTAAAGTAAATTGACAAATGTCTATAGCAATAACATTCTGAGTATTCACTGATATGCACCCGTGCATCCGGAATCCGTAACAATGATCCAAGCGACTCAAAATGCGGAAACTGCAGACTATCTTTAGGCCAAAACAAGGTTCTATAATTACGCTGGTTGATATGCAATTGTTTTTACTGTGAGGACCGGCTGTTCTCCAAATCGCCCCATGTCAAGCTAATAAGGGCTATCAATAGTATGCTTTGCGCCGGGATGGTTTTTTAATTCTTGTTAAGTCGTGGCCTTATTTCCATCGAAGGCATTCGCATGAAAAAGGTGTAGTTGGTAGGACACGCTCTGTAAATGATTTAGCCCAAGTCTTCTAGCATTTGGTGTACGCTCATTGTGCGGTATCGACGATATATCCTGTACATGTACTGGATAGGAATGTAATAACACTTTTTCAATCATTTCCTCCGCAATCTGCAAGTTTCATGCTCTAACATGTAACAATATGGTAGCTTCAGACGTATTGTATGATATATATTTATTCTATTCTATTAATATTTATATATGATAGTATTATAAAATGGTGTATCAGCGTTGATGCAACTAGGACAATCTAGTTAGCAGAATCGATTTTTGTATCTACTCCATTATTATTCTACGAATTCGATTGAAGGCCAATGAATGGAGACTCGGCACAGATTATAACAATCCCCACAATTTGCAGTTCATTACAGCAGTTGTGATTTGAGGCTATGGTCAGCTACAACAACAATACTCCAGGCCCCTTTTGCAATTTAAAGCGGAATAAATACGATGCCAAAGCTCACATCAACCGCATTGTCCTGAAAATTCATTAAGATGTATGTTTCTCACTGAGTTTTATGTAGACTGTATGCTGATTAAACTAGGGATAAGGAAAAAATCACTGTCGAGTACTATCACTTCCCTTTTGACGACTCTTGAGTCTAGGATTTTGTGCCTATCAAATCTGCCCAGCAAAAGGCGCCAATGACTAAGTACGTATGCGTTTCTTCGATACCCGCTAAAGGATATACTTCGTTGGTGCTGTGCCTCTCTTTTCCAAATGTAACTTTGCCTGCTAGATTACTCGGTCACGTGGTCTGTGAAAATAGAGTACATCATATGCCACTGGCAAGGTTCACAAGTCGCATGAATATGCTATTGCTATCACGATATGATCCAAACAGTTAGTTGGTCGTACTTTCAAACTTATCTGTGGTTCTTCCGCATAAAAACACACCGCGATGTTAATGCTTAGTGCGCTGTGGAAGCAAGCTCCTAGGCTACAAACACACACACACACACACACACACACACACACACACACACACACACACACACACACACACACACACACACACACACACACACACACAAACAAACATACACACACACACACACACACACACACACACACACACACACACACACACACACACACACACACACACACACACACACACACACACACACACACACACACCACACACACACGCGCGCGCACACACACAATCTAAGTCGCAGAATTCAATATCAGTTTCAAAAGATCATTCCTTTGTTTTGGATATTAACACACATCGACTCAATAACGACATTCAATGCGCCTCTTTTTCAGTGGCCATGGTAATTCAGCTGTAGTTTTTGCAGAATCCCGACAATTTTTATACCATTACTGTCAGAACAGTTCTTTTTTTTCTCGACATATGGTCTAGCTCATTGCATGATTCAGATCTTACTTATAAAGTTTTCTTTCATGCGTCTGTCAATAGAGTCACATGTTAAAGAAATGAGAGGATGCTAACCAAAGAGAAGTGTATGATAGATGTAACCTCGAGCGCCATTGATCATGCATAGCATAACTGTAAATGACATTCTTTGGTAAGGCTCTATTCACAGACGCTAAGGCTTTGAATTAAACAATGTTAAAGAAATGGTAGGATTCTAACCAAAGCCTCAGGCAAACGGTAATGGCACAGAAATGTACAACTACAGTGAGCGGCAATTAAAAGGAGCAAAGAATTACGCTACGGTGCAGATGTTTGTCTATGATAAAATCACACGACTGAAACCTCAAACAGCTGCGATTATCCTGCTTGAGCGGGTCAAATTATTATCGCTGAATATGTGCATTTGTGCGTTGCTAATACGATGAACTATGCATATAACCAGCTATAGGAATGCTCAATGTACTCAATAGTCTAGGCACTCGTATATCCATGAAAGAGTTGCATGCGCATTGTTCTTTAATGCAGTAACAGGCTCGTCCAACGATGCAATCATCTTACCTATGATCTCATCTTACATTTAAGTTAATACCTGACAGCGCATTGTGCTGGTCATGTACATAAGTTTACGTTGCGGGTAGATAGTGATAAGGTGAGGAGGGGTAATCGGCAGGGTAACTTCGTTATTCTGAAAACGGGGTGGCATATGTTTCGCATTCGCTAGGCTGCTCGTTCTATGTTTATTGCTCGGAAGCTTGGCATAGGGTACGACGCGTATATTATTGATATACATTGAGCGGCTTTACACACGTAAGTGTGACACATAGATCTGAGTACAGGTTACGGTTTCAAGACATACTTATGGCGATCGGTTTAAAACATTGCTGTAAATTTGCTCGTAACCCATGCAAAACATATGGTGGACTCGATATATTCAAACGGAACACTTCGGAATGTTATTCTGTAGGTGCCGGACCTTGACGATATTTTTGCTTTTCAGCTGTGCAGAATGATATCTTTTAATCTGGTGGTTAGCATATACGTAACCGATTAATGGCTCCAACCCCATCCGCTCTTATCTCTATATACTGAGTGCAGTCCAGTACAAAAGAATACGCTGCACACTGCTCACACACCCCAATTGCCGCGATATCATCGAATTCAGCTCGGCAAGTGTTATCATCCGAATATGTTTGTGACAAAATAATTGACATCGTTGTGTGCGAAGAGGGTGAATGGCGATGTTGTATAATGCCTGTGTTAGATGACATTGCGTCAGCTTCTGTCACACACAAATGTTGTTGTCCTTGTCGATAACAATTTTTTTCAAATAACTTGCGCAAAGCAAGATTATAGAAGAGATAAAACTGGGAACATCGGCGATATTGCCTTGCATTATACAAATCCCGGAACCAAACAGGAGGTGGCGCTAAACGTGCACATTTGTTTATAATATGTAATATAAGTAAGCATTAATGTGCTATGGAATTGATCAATACACTCTCATTTGCCTCGAGCATCGCACCCGCTAGAAAGCATAGCATCAGTGAAAAGCAATTACGCTGCTTGCGGAAACCATCGACAAAACTCTTGCAGGAGCACATGAACCTTTAGATTGATTGGTATACGACAAAACACGTTAAACTCATAGATGAGTAAATGTGGGAAATGGGTGGTTGTCATTAACCGTTACTGCTAAGCTTTCCGAGTTTCGAGGAATATGTATATAGATATATATATATATATATATATATATATATAGATATATATAGATAGATATCTAGAGAGAGAGAGATATATATAGAGATAGAGAGAGAGAGATAGAGAGAGAGAGAGAGAGAGAGAGATATATCTATCTAGATACATGTATGAGGTATAGATATATATCTTTATATATACATATAGATATCTGTAGAGAAAAATATATCTATCTCTATATAGATACCAGACCTCCCTCTCTGAGAGGGAGAGATTCGAGACCTCAGATTAGAGAGAAGAGAGGGAAATTTCCTCTCTCCTCTCTCTCTCTCTGCCTCTATGTCTGACGCTCTATCTACTATCTCTCCTTCTATTTCTCTATAGGATAGAGAATATCTCTCTCTCTTTCTTTATCCAGGTCTATCTGTCTGATACTATCTCTCTCTATAAATAGAGATCTCTCTCCTCTAGATATATATCTATTATTTTCCTATATCTCTACCTAAGATACCTGTATCCATATAGAGTATATATATATCTCTTATATAGATATCTCCTCTAGATATAGATCTATATATATATATATATATATAGTATATATATATATATAAATATATATATATATATGTACCAATAAAACATTTTTGAGACAATCGACCAACCTATTTGAGGGCTTTATGGTACAAAAAGATTAGCGTCATAGCTTTCACTCTCGAATAAATGTAATATTGGGGGTGCACACTATGCACGAAATTCTCCTCATTTCTCACATAACGTAGCAGCATAAAAAGATCGATCATGTGTTTTCTGAATAGACCTAACAAACGAATTCAGTTATACTACATCAAAGTCAGGTGTGTTCTAAAACGTATGATGTACCCCAAAACAAATGATAGCATCCGGTTGAATAATGACAGCGTATGGAAATCCATGTGACAGCCAAAGTCAACTCAAATGCAGCCTATTGATAATTGCTTTCTTTTCGGATTTGAAACTATTCCATTCTTAGTCAGCATTCATCTTTTGGTACTTTTAGCGACTCTTAGGCTAGAGGATCTTATCGGCAACGGTTTTGCAGAAGGTGGTCCTTTAATTTGCAATTGCGAGTCAGAAGTGGTGTGGCAGCATTGTGTGTCTCAGGAGGTGTCATTCAAATGAGGCAACTTACCGTGCCTTGTTATTTTGTTTCAATGATGCGTTGATCCGTACTTTTGAAGGTCGTTTAAGATCATTAGTATGCATTATGCTAGTATAACGTGCAGGCAATCTTGGAAAAACATCGCTGACATTTTGGCAATGTAAACGAAAACCTAATGATAAATGTTTACATCGTTATTGATTGCAGTGTTTTTAAGAACGAGGTTTTATATCACCAACACCGATTCGTGTGATGATTCAAATTAAAGTAAATTGACAAATGTCTATAGCAATAACATTCTGAGTATTCACTGATATGCACCCGTGCATCCGGAATCCGTAACAATGATCCAAGCGACTCAAAATGCGGAAACTGCAGACTATCTTTAGGCCAAAACAAGGTTCTATAATTACGCTGGTTGATATGCAATTGTTTTTACTGTGAGGACCGGCTGTTCTCCAAATCGCCCCATGTCAAGCTAATAAGGGCTATCAATAGTATGCTTTGCGCCGGGATGGTTTTTTAATTCTTGTTAAGTCGTGGCCTTATTTCCATCGAAGGCATTCGCATGAAAAAGGTGTAGTTGGTAGGACACGCTCTGTAAATGATTTAGCCCAAGTCTTCTAGCATTTGGTGTACGCTCATTGTGCGGTATCGACGATATATCCTGTACATGTACTGGATAGGAATGTAATAACACTTTTTCAATCATTTCCTCCGCAATCTGCAAGTTTCATGCTCTAACATGTAACAATATGGTAGCTTCAGACGTATTGTATATATATATATTTATTCTATTCTATTAATATTTATATATGATAGTATTATAAAATGGTGTATCAGCGTTGATGCAACTAGGACAATCTAGTTAGCAGAATCGATTTTTGTATCTACTCCATTATTATTCTACGAATTCGATTGAAGGCCAATGAATGGAGACTCGGCACAGATTATAACAATCCCCACAATTTGCAGTTCATTACAGCAGTTGTGATTTGAGGCTATGGTCAGCTACAACAACAATACTCCAGGCCCCTTTTGCAATTTAAAGCGGAATAAATACGATGCCAAAGCTCACATCAACCGCATTGTCCTGAAAATTCATTAAGATGTATGTTTCTCACTGAGTTTTTATGTAGACTGTATGCTGATTAAACTAGGGATAAGGAAAAAATCACTGTCGAGTACTATCACTTCCCTTTTGACGACTCTTGAGTCTAGGATTTTGTGCCTATCAAATCTGCCCAGCAAAAGGCGCCAATGACTAAGTACGTATGCGTTTCTTCGATACCCGCTAAAGGATATACTTCGGGTTTTGTGCTGTGCCTCTCTTTTCCAAATGTAACTTTGCCTGCTAGATTACTCGGTCACGTGGTCTGTGAAAATAGAGTACATCATATGCCACTGGCAAGGTTCACAAGTCGCATGAATATGCTATTGCTATCACGATATGATCCAAACAGTTAGTTGGTCGTACTTTCAAACTTATCTGTGGTTCTTCCGCATAAAACACACCGCGATGTTAATGCTTAGTGCGCTGTGGAAGCAAGCTCCTAGGCTACAAACACACACACACACACACACACACACACACACACACACACACACACACACACACACACACACACACACACACACACACACACACAAACACAACACACACACACACACACACACACACACACACACACACACACACACACACACACACACACACACACACACACACACACACACACACACACACACACACACACACACGCGCGCGCACACACAATCTAAGTCGCAGAATTCAATATCAGTTTCAAAAGATCATTCCTTTGTTTTGGATATTAACACACATCGACTCAATAACGACATTCAATGCGCCTCTTTTTCAGTGGCCATGGTAATTCAGCTGTAGTTTTGCAGAATCCCGACAATTTTTATACCATTACTGTCAGAACAGTTCTTTTTTTCTCGACATATGGTCTAGCTCATTGCATGATTCAGATCTTACTTATAAAGTTTTCTTTCATGCGTCTGTCAATAGAGTCACATGTTAAAGAAATGAGAGGATGCTAACCAAAGAGAAGTGTATGATAGATGTAACCTCGAGCGCCATTGATCATGCATAGCATAACTGTAAATGACATTCTTTGGTAAGGCTCTATTCACAGACGCTAAGGCTTTGAATTAAACAATGTTAAAGAAATGGTAGGATTCTAACCAAAGCCTCAGGCAAACGGTAATGGCACAGAAATGTACAACTACAGTGAGCGGCAATTAAAAGGAGCAAAGAATTACGCTACGGTGCAGATGTTTGTCTATGATAAAATCACACGACTGAAACCTCAAACAGCTGCGATTATCCTGCTTGAGCGGGTCAAATTATTATCGCTGAATATGTGCATTTGTGCGTTGCTAATACGATGAACTATGCATATAACCAGCTATAGGAATGCTCAATGTACTCAATAGTCTAGGCACTCGTATATCCATGAAAGAGTTGCATGCGCATTGTTCTTTAATGCAGTAACAGGCTCGTCCAACGATGCAATCATCTTACCTATGATCTCATCTTACATTTAAGTTAATACCTGACAGCGCATTGTGCTGGTCATGTACATAAGTTTACGTTGCGGGTAGATAGTGATAAGGTGAGGAGGGGTAATCGGCAGGGTAACTTCGTTATTCTGAAAAACGGGGGGGGTGGCATATGTTTCGCATTCGCTAGGCTGCTCGTTCTATGTTTATTGCTCGGAAGCTTGGCATAGGGTACGACGCGTATATTATTGATATACATTGAGCGGCTTTACACACGTAAGTGTGACACATAGATCTGAGTACAGGTTACGGTTTCAAGACATACTTATGGCGATCGGTTAAAACATTGCTGTAAATTTGCTCGTAACCCATGCAAAACATATGGTGGACTCGATATATTCAAACGGAACACTTCGGAATGTTATTCTGTAGGTGCCGGACCTTGACGATATTTTTGCTTTTCAGCTGTGCAGAATGATATCTTTTAATCTGGTGGTTAGCATATACGTAACCGATTAATGGCTCCAACCCCATCCGCTCTTATCTCTATATACTGAGTGCAGTCCAGTACAAAAGAATACGCTGCACACTGCTCACACACCCCAATTGCCGCGATATCATCGAATTCAGCTCGGCAAGTGTTATCATCCGAATATGTTTGTGACAAAATAATTGACATCGTTGTGTGCGAAGAGGGTGAATGGCGATGTTGTATAATGCCTGTGTTAGATGACATTGCGTCAGCTTCTGTCACACACAAATGTTGTTGTCCTTGTCGATAACAATTTTTTCAAATAACTTGCGCAAAGCAAGATTATAGAAGAGATAAAACTGGGAACATCGGCGATATTGCCTTGCATTATACAAATCCCCGGAACCAAACAGGAGGTGGCGCTAACGTGCACATTTGTTTATAATATGTAATATAAGTAAGCATAATGTGCTATGGAATTGATCAATACACTCTCATTTGCCTCGAGCATCGCACCCGCTAGAAAGCATAGCATCAGTGAAAAGCAATTACGCTGCTTGCGGAAACCATCGACAAAACTCTTGCAGGAGCACATGAACCTTTAGATTGATTGGTATACGACAAAACACGTTAAACTCATAGATGAGTAAATGTGGGAAATGGGTGGTTGTCATTAAACCGTTTACTGCTAAGCTTTCCGAGTTTCGAGGAATATGTATAATATATATAGATAGATAGAGATATATAGAGATATATATAGAGAGAGATAGAGAGAGAAGAGAGAGATAGAGAGAGAGAGAGAGAGAGAGAGAGAGAGAGAGATAGAGAGATAGATATATATATAGAGATATATACTCCTATATATAGAGATATATTAGATATATATATATATATAGGATATCTCTCTCCCATATAGATATATATATATATATATATATATATATATATAGTATATATATATGAGATAAATATATCATGGATAGATATGTGAGATATATATTTACACATATAGAGATATATAGGGAAAGAGATATAGAGAGAGAGAGGAATATAGGAGACTATATAGGGAGAAGAGATAGATATAGGAGAGGGAGAGAGAGAGAGAGAATCTAGAGAGAGAGAGGGAGGGAGACAGGGATATAGAGAGAGAGATCTAGAGAGAGAGAGAGAGAGAGATATATATCTCTCTCTATCTATATAGGGAGATAGAGAGATACCTATATATACATGTATAAATAAATATATATATATAGGATATCTCTATATCTCCCTAGATATATCTATATATATATATCTATATCTATATATATATATATATATATATATAAAATATATATATATATATGTACCAATAAAACATTTTTGAGACAATCGACCAACCTATTTGAGGGCTTTATGGTACAAAAAGATTAGCGTCATAGCTTTCACTCTCGAATAAATGTAAATATTGGGGTGCACACTATGCACGAAATTCTCCTCATTTCTCACATAACGTAGCAGCATAAAAAGATCGATCATGTTTTCTGAATAGACCTAACAAACGAATTCAGTTATACTACATCAAAGTCAGGTGTGTTCTAAAACGTATGATGTACCCCAAAACAAATGATAGCATCCGGTTGAATAATGACAGCGTATGGAAATCCATGTGACAGCCAAAGTCAACTCAAATGCAGCCTATTGATAATTGCTTTCTTTTCGGATTTGAAACTATTCCATTCTTAGTCAGCATTCATCTTTTGGTACTTTTAGCGACTCTTAGGCTAGAGGATCTTATCGGCAACGGTTTTGCAGAAGGTGGTCCTTTAATTTGCAATTGCGAGTCTGTGGCAGCATTGTGTGTCTCAGGAGGTGTCATTCAAATGAGGCAATGAATGATATTTCTGAATGCTGATCCATATAAAGAAAGATTCGCAGAATACCTGCAATCTTTGGGCTCTACGATAATTATGAAGCTGTTTTCGATCGATCGACTCCGTTTGTGGCTTCAGCATATGAATATATTGAATACACGGAGAGCACACGATGTTACAAAAATGATGCCTAATTCATGTGGGGTCTTTACACGCATAGACACAGAGACTTTACGTTAACACTTATGATATATGGTCTATTAAACACAATTTGTGCAGCATTTACATCCTTTTGTTGGTGTTTTGGGGATCAACCATGATGTTATTGATTAAATGGTAGATGTGTGTTCTCGTTGTATCATGTTTTCCCAATAATTAGTCGAAATATACGAACCAAGTTGTACACATAATTATATAATTATATTGGATATCTGAATATGTACATTGAAGTCATGTTGCACATGGGACCATTGCAATTCATGATACAAAAATAGCTGTTAATGCGTCCACATTTCGCCAATCGCCGGTATTTTTTCCCAATCCTCGGCTGTAACGTTCCTGCAAACGTGATGAATCATCAAAAGCAAATCTGATCATTGATGGTAATAGAAAGCAATCAGAACTATAAAACACCATGCGTTCTCTAGTTGAGGACGACGTAATTACCTATATTCTGGAATCAAATGCTATCCACGTAAATGTATCAAGCCCAATACACCATACGAAATGAGATTTCCTCTCGTAGTCTCGAGGAAACATATCCCACTAGAGTGTAGAATGCATTTAGTTTCGATAAATTTATTTTCCACTTTATTATTTCATTTCACATTAATGCCCTGGCAAACTTTAGAACATAAAGGTCAATATTTGACGAATTAGCATGCCTGTACATTGAATGTAATATATACTACATTGCACAATAAACCTTCCATCAAGTTTTTCCAGGAGTTATTTATTATATTAGCTTTCCTCCCGAACACAAAGCGAACTTTCGTAGGAATAATTCGACCAACCATTGAAAACGAGCTAACGATATTGTTCGATGATTTACCGTGCAATTGTCAAGCTTCAATGCATACCATATATCATTTCCACAGTAAAATATCTACTTCTGTGCCTAGTTTACTGCATTATCTGTGGTTCTTCAATCATAATAAATTGGTATTATGGAATACTAATAATTTTGTGAACACCATGCTATCAGTTTCAGTGTTGCATTGTCCGCATTACTAGAGACGCGTCGAACTAAATAATTCCCATAACGTTGAATTTGGATTTTGTGAGCCCTCTTTGCGTGAGATAGAAGCAGGTATACGACAATGCAAGTCACCACTCTCATTGTATGTCATGGCAACGGCAACGAATATTCTGCTTCTTACACTATTGTATATTATGCATTAAATATATGTAAACTCTATGGTTTTTGCCGCGTCTAAGTCTTCTTTAGAACGTCCGCACAATCAGCCACCGGTTCTCATCGTTTTGGAAACAACGCGTGCTTTTGGGAGCATTCGCTTACCATTGATACACAATCACAGACCATATTTGATTCATTTAAACTATCTACCAATGAGTAGTACATCAGAAATTTTCTGTTGCTCCTGAAATTCTCAAGGAATCAATCACCTGGGACACCGTGACCGCACATGATTTTACCAGGGCTAGTTTTCTTAGCACCAAAAATGGAGAGTATGGATCCTCTAGACATATGCCCATGTCGTGAGAACCTGCATATTTCATTCAATGAATGCCCAAAGTTTTCCTTTGGATACATCAGCTGCATTGCGCCACACTAGTCTGCTTCTCAGAATTTAGGGGCTCCGCTACGCTTCTTGCCCTAGAGTCGACGACAAGACAAGGTCTAAAACTGGTGCGTCTGGATCATAAAAGTAGTTTGTGATACGCACCGTCGGTTTTATGCGACGTCATCTACCTTGCTAACGTCTGCGTCCAATAACAGCATCAACGGCATATTCAATCGAATCCGGCGGATTATGTCAACAGTAGATTAGGCAACATATCATGAAGATCTTCTCAAAATTACGATTACAAAGCGACTTCAAAAACGCCTTACCGTTTGTTTTTATCGAAGAAAATTGTCGTCTTTATGGGAACCCCAATGAATAAAGCAAGGAAGCATATATCAAGACTTTTGATCAAAAGAAACCATCCAAGCATATGAGCTTAGATACATCTATTATTCAATGCAGTGCGCACAATTGATCAATGTGTTTTGCTTTTAGGTTGATGACTATACTTAAACGGCCGTTTTAGCATATCATAACATATTCAGCCGATTTCATCACTGCCTATTATTGTTAACATCCTAACAGTATACACTCCTCATACTCGACAAAGCCTCATCGCTATAAATATGCAAATCACTATATATTCGGCCATTATGCATGCATGCAACTATACGAATTTAAAAGTATAAACTAGAGCATTCTTAGGTTTAGCATCCACTATTACTATTACAAGTTACAAAGCTGATTGATGAGCATGTTTCAATCTTTCGTTCCTGACATTGGGGATATCAATTGCTTATTGCATCGGATATCATCAATATACGGATGTACTTATCAGCTTGATAACACATATTACAATAAGTGGGATTCAAAAAATGGTAGCGGCACGTCCGACATGCAATTATTCATATATCAGAGCATACGCATGAACCTCGTAAAGAGAAGCATGTGTGTGCTGCATGATAGATCTCTCATTGCATGGTGTGGGCAAAGTAGTTTGCATTATTAATGCGATTTTAAAAAGACTATTTGCATTGGGAAATGTCAGTGAGACAATACAGGCAAGTTATTGAAAAAGTGCACAAGTTGTCTGAATAACAGTGCATATTCATCGTACACTGAGGATGTTGAATTTTTCCATTCATGGTATTAGCATACGGTCGCGTTATAATGCACACCTCCTGATACATGATTAACAAATTAGAATCACGTCAAAATGCTTGGTTTGAATAAGTAGCGTTCATCATTTAAGAGAGGTAAGCTACATTGTAAACCGACGAAAACACTTATGTTCGGCCATCTCTGGCTCATAGCAGTAAGCAACACGTGAAAGATTACTAGTCTGCAGTATAATGTTACTCGTATTGTATTTCAGGCTGGATTGTGTAGGTTTCACGTGGAAATATCACGTTCTTTTATGGTTATGAATGTGTGGCTGATGTACACGACAAATATTATTGTGCATTAAATAATGCTGATCAGCAGGATGTAACATATATAACGTCACATCAACAAGATTATAGCCGTTAGTCTACTAATACATTAATGCACTGAAAAATGCTAATTGGATATATATCTGCAGAGTGTATCAATCGATACGGATAGAAGGTTAATATGTTTCAATAGTATCCGTCGCCTGCATAACATTAACATACTTTGAAGTGCTAAATAAAGTTTCTGTCACTTTCTGTGTAATAACGCGTTGCACAATGTTGCTAACAAACCATCCGAATAAGATGAAATATCATTAACCACCTATATATTACACACAGGTTGATATCCCGACGCTGATGCTGAGTAGAGGCGATTTACGGAAAAGTGATTGCGAGCCAGGTCGAAGTGTAATTACATTATAACTTGTAAGGCAACCATTAGATGCGTTAATCAGGACATCAATATTCGCTGAAACAGTGAGGGATCCGCAAAAAAACAAATACATGAGCATATCTTTAAACTTATTTATCACTCACGTGCTAGACATGCAGAAGAGTTATGAATTATTAATCCAATAATAAACGTTGCAGATGTATTTTCAATGGTCATGAACACTACACCTTGATAGGCTTGTTAGCAAGTTATATTTATTCCATTGCACTCTTATTGAACTATTGTTGTGAATGAGTCGCATGAAGCTGCTTGCTAAAGTTAGTTTGGCGGGTTTAATTGCATGCAAAACAAATTATGCTCCGAAATTACTTTGCACTGTGATGATGTTTATGTCATCTTTTGTTTGGCATCGAACACGTTAACTAAACGATGGGGCGCTCCGAATGGCCAATTTTAACGACGCAAAGATATGGAAAAAGATACATCTATCAACAAAGGCGCACTGCAAATACTCATAATGAGCACACGGTGGTCAGTCGCTTGAGCTCTCTCGCAGCAGGCATAACGCAAAATTTTGGGGAAATTAGGAGGATAATGAATCTAAACGACGGCAACCCTAACGACTTTATAAAACATCGGATACCTCATTTTTGCTCGTTATCAATTTGGTGAATGCGTCCTGCAGTTTCCTTTCATTTGCTAATTGCACTTGCCGATCACGTATTGGGGCCACGACAACGAATGTGAGGCATCGGGCAACCATTAACATTAAATAATGCTATGTTATGGTCCTATATTTCTATCATCAACAGCTGTAACAAGGTGAATTTAATGTAAAATGTGATGAAGGGGAGAAGACGGACGCACTTTGATGCATAGTTTTATCTTCTTTACTATATTGTTGGTTATATAGCCAGCTAACACACAAGAATGATCATTATTTGCACTTTCTGGGTCCAATTGAGTTTTTTTGCAGTAAAGTCAACAGCTGGTTGGGCACTATAATTTGTGTTGCTGTGATATCAAGGCCCAAGTTCACAGTCTTCCCCTTGGGTGTTTCCAGGGATTCCGCCGAGGTACCGTCGATAAAGGAAAACACAACTGCGTGGTAATGCATATCCTATGTTTCAAAATACACGTGCGAGGGTTTGTAAATGAGGTGTAGTTGGCTCTCTTGTTGCGTGCTGTGTGCTCTGTCATCTTGTATGTAATGTGCATCCGTAATAAATGACAATAGAAGCAAGTTACGACTGGTTGCCACTTTAAATTGAGTAAGAGGTTTGTGCGGTCAAATGATATTAATGAGTAGAATATATCTGATTAAATAAGGTTTTCGCATCGAGTGCTGTCGATTCGGACACATTTGATAGGATTAAGAATAAATTCGCCGAAAATAGGGTATATCTAATTGCATTGCGACATGACTCGGCGTGGATGTGACTGATGAATATGTATCTTGACACAAGATTATTTTTTCCGCAATTTGTTGGATGGTCTGTGATGTTGCTCCATCCATTATTCCTTGCCAGAGGGAATGGCAATGCACGATTTGGTAAACATTAGTACATTCCTACTATAAAAAAACCAACTCTGCTCTGTGAAATATTCGAGCTATGCTGGAAGCGCAAAACAAGTCTTCATTTACTTGCCTTGAACTGCCAATAGGTGCATATTATTTCCACATGAGGTGTTTAATATAGCTAAAACCACCATGCTTCATATTTGTTCAGTAGCTATGTGACAGCTGCAGCCTCGAATGTATAACAGCTGCCACAGCAATTTATTACCTCAAAGTGGAAATGTTCTTTTGGCCACGGAGGCGCCACCAATTCTGACTAGTTATAGATGTATTGTCATTGCAGATGGACTAAATATATGTTTACTGTGGTTGAAATAATGAGATGCCATTTACGTTCGTGCTTCTTATTGTGAAATATGTTTGTTGGCATTTGCAAAACTAAAGTAATCTAGTTTTACATGATATCACTATCGCAAATGCTGCCACGCGGTAGAAATAAGACTTATTAGCACTCTTTGCGTTGTAATTGCAGATTTATTTTACAACTATATATTTATCAAATTATGGCAAGTTTAAAGCAGTAATTTACGTATAATTTATCACGTAAGCAGGAGCAATTTTCTAGCAATGTTGGCATTCAACAGTTAACTGTTTCAACTACGAAGAAACAAGCTGTAATGTTGTACTAATCTTCCAAGGCGATGTAGACTTCCGTAGAAAGTATTCGTGTGAGTACCTTTAATTATTCGTCCAACGGCTTACTTTCTCTGTTGATGGCTCTTGATGAAAGTGGATAGCTAAAATTTGTACTTACTTACAAATGCAATATGTTTCCCCAGTCAGAACTCATATCCGCCCTTTCATTTTGTATAGTTTTGTATGTATATTTATATGTATCATCACGTGCATCACTTAGAAGTAGTCTAATTTCTGTCTTGTCGTTCACAACTGTTACAATATTGGGCTCCTGTAGTGTTAGGTTGCTGGAGACATGATGAAAAGTAAAGCACACAATGTTTGCCCTGTTGTCACGTTGCAGCATTGATTAATTGTTAAGAGTACCCCTGGATTTATCTCTGTGCGTAAAGATAACAGGTGTTCACAGAAGATAGGTACTTTTTATCGCGCATTAACTTATTCAGGTAGTCTATTAGAACACAGCAACAAGTGTACTAGAGCATCTGTCACTGCCTTGTTCGAACTTTGCCTCCTGGGCAATGGGGCGATAAAGCTATCAAAGGCCAGCTAGGAATTGCGAATCGAAAGGTCAGCTTCTGCATGAAAGCTGCAACACCGATATATTAGTCACAAGCGAGAAGGATGTAGAAGCCGAGGTAAATTAAAGGTAAAGGAATATATAAATTGCTATTTCGAAACTGATGCAAATATCAGTACACTGTATGTATGTTTACAGAGGTTACAAAAACCTAGATGCCGTTCACATTATTTTTGCTTTGTTTTCAACCAAATTCTTTGGTATCTTAAAAACTAATATAATGCAGACTTATATCGTCACCACCGCTAATGTTATTTAGAAGCAGGACGCTTTTTATTGGTAATAAGGATTAATTTTTATTCTATTTATTCTATTATAACTCCAGCAATTATGGGGCACTCGTCCACTTATAAAGAGGTCATAAGCACTCCCCAAAACCGATGACATTTGAACAGTTATGTGCCTTGCAACGGGTATAAACGGGGCCATAGCTCGGTGCCAGCTCAGTCATGTTGTGTAGATTTTCTGCGGAAACAAGGACATGAACATGATAGGCACACGATTAGTTATCAGTGGTTAGCTCCGAAAAGTAATACAAATAACTTAATGACAACTTTTGACCCATAGCGTCAATCCAACGCTTACTAACAGATGGTATAGGATTCCCCACTCATGATTCATTCTGCTTGGGGAATGTCATATATCTCATGGCATATATCACTTATATGTAGTCTTATTTCAGATTTTCAAAGAAATATCGACCTTCCCGTAGTGTTAGGTTATGATAAAATTGACATATGTCGGTGCTCTATAGCTTGCAGATATTTACTAGTTTTTACCACGGAGCCCAATCCAATAGACATGTTTGCCATATATCAAACACCAAGATGTGAATACGCATCATGGTTAATGTGTTTCTAATGACATTGAATATTAGGGTTTCTGGCAAGTTTATAGTTGTGCAGATGGTAAATGTTGGGAATAGTTGTGTTCTATCATTCCAAGATTTTTCTGTTAACATAAAACCAAGCAAGTGTAACGTACTGTACAACAAAACTATGTAGTTTTGGTTTTACACGGCTACAATTTATTTCTAGTCAACAGAGAAGTCTTCGCATGCCTTTTTTCTGCTTCATTAAAGTGATCATAATTCATCACGGAAAATGTCTATACGAGCCGACATGTTATATTAACGATAAGTTATCAAGTGCCGTTTTTATAACCTGCCTTTAACAGTTAGAAACATATAGGGCAGCTTATAACTAACAATTTGCTTTGCACAGCCGGCACAAACAATAGATAACAGTGGTTTATGTTTCATGATATGCTACTTCAACTGTCTTTTTATAACAAAATTATTATAGGCTACATCGTTTTGGAAGTAACGTGTGCTCTTGGGAGCATTCGTCGCCCATTGATGCACAATCACCGACCTTGTTTGATTACAAACGAATAATGAATCAGAAATTCTCTGTAGCTTCTGAAATCCTCAAGGAATCAACCACCTGGGATACTGTGACCGCACATGATTTTACCAGGGCTAGTTTTCTTATCACAGATATTGGAGAGCATGGATCCTCTAGACATATTTTCCCATGTCGTGAGAACCTGCATATTTCATTCAATGAATGCCAAAAACTTTTTAAATCTGATAAACAAGGCACAGATTGACCCTTTACTTTGATTGTGTTAAACAATGGGTCTTATACTCACGCCAAGCATCCTAACGTAATCAGATTCAAATGCCCGATTAGAAACTAAAACACTGACAAAGTTGAGGTTGGTTTGACAATGAAATTGGTTTGCCTCCACTGTAGTCTGGTAGTATGAGATTCGACAGGTGCTTAACGAAGCACCGATGATGTACGTACAAGATAATATGGTATCTAGCGATTTCTGAGCAGTCATAGCCGGATTATTCATCACCGACGGATAGTACAGCAGTAATCACCCAATCATTTCTCAGTTCACCAACATCATACCAGTAGTCACTGAATCATCCCTCCATTCACCGACATCACACCAGTAATTACTGAATCGTCTTTTAATTCGCCAACATCACACCAGTAATCACTGAATCATCTCGTTATTCACCGATATCACACAGTAATCACTCAAGCGTATCGTAACTCACCTACATCACACCTGTAATTACTGATTCGCATCGTAATTACCAACATCACACAGTAATCACGGAACTGTCTCGTAATTCACCAACAACACACACGTATTCACTCAATCGTATCGTAATTCTACAGCATCACACAGTAATCACTGAATGGTCTCGTAATTCACCAGCAACACACTGTAATCATTGAATCATCTCGTAATTCACAAACATCATACAGTCACACTCAATCATCTCGTTATTTATCGACATCACACGGAAATCACGGGATCGCCTCGCAATTCACCACCGTCACGCCAGTAATCACCGAATCATCTCGTAATTCACCAAAATCACGCCTGTAATCTCGACTTCCATAACTATTTCGATAAAAACAATAGCCTACCCTTGGTGTCTCTCTAAAGGTCATCTTACATCGATATATAACAGAAGTACGCACAAGACGATGCAAGCTTTCCAAGAACACGGATAGCATGGATCATAAAGCAAGTCTGAAAAAGACTTCAATGCCGCGCCTCTTGTAGGAAAGAATTTGTGGCATTATAATAACTGACGCTGCATTGTAATTAAAAAAGACGTAGCTTGCGTTGCTGGCAACCTGCGAGCCTCTGAGTGAGGGACATTTGTAATAGCACAATCCAAGCTCCTGTGTCGTGGCCCAAACCATCTGTAACAACAATAGCACCAACAACGTAACATGCGTAGACTTGAAGGCTGTGTAGTGGTTGTCGCATACAAATACTACGGCTATTGCATACAGTGTTTATTTACATATACACACATAGAGTATTTAACTGTAGCGGCCACACACGATGTCATTCATTGTTATAGGGTCAACGCCCTCTTGGCAATCCAGTGTAGCCAGGTCGTAGTATTTGATTTTGTTGTACAAGAGCTGGGATGCTTGCGTCAGGTTCACACGTACATGCGTACTGATTCTGACCGATACTGACGCACCACACATAGCAGTGTAATACCAAATAGCGACGAGAAAGATCCGATAACTCAAATAAATGTAAACTTTAAGTGGCAAAACATACTTATTCGGTGGTAGCACCAAATAGTAACGAGAATGATGTGAGAATTCAAATAAATGTCAAATTAAAGCGGAGAAACATACTTATTCGGTGCTCCCGGGGGTTGGCCTCGGTAGAAATCGCAGCCTTGTGCCCACGTCTGCGCATGTCTCGCCAGATCATCGCTCCAGTACTACAACAACACACGGTCCACACCAGGCCAACAATGAGCCGGGATTGACAACGGCAACACTATGGGGAACGCAACGCGCGTATAATGACGAAATACACCGGTAGCCACAAATATGATATTGCTCGGATTAAATGAGGAAGCATGATATTTCTCAGATTATAGAGCAAATATGGTATCTCTCGGATTAAACAAGAAATATGATATTTCTCCGATCAAACAATAGGGATGACATTATTTCGGATTAAACAGGACAAATGATTGTATCGCATTATTAAGGAGATGTTAAATACTTGTTGAACGGCAACCGCATGGCTATAATCTTAAAATAGGTGTTCACCATGTTCATCATTATTCTAAATCGGTATACAATATTCTAAATAACTAGCTATAGCTTCGTGAGCTGCGTAATCATAGAGTTTATAGAAACATGCTCGCATCATTGTAAATGATGTGTCATCATAGATCATGCATATCAAATAGAATAATGTATTGGTATTAAGGTAAGTAATGTATACATTATACTATCTGCACGTTTCCAGGTGATCCGTGCGTTTGTATCAATATATGTGTTAGTATCCAGATAAACATCGAGCTTGATTCTGTGTAATTGTGCGTTAGAAAAATGTGTAAGTATCAGGGTAAACTGCGAGTTGGTATGAAGTAGCTGCGTGTTTTCGTCGGTGTTGGCTGTGTGCTTATATCAGGTTAAGCTGTGTGTCAACCTCCGGGACTCGCTCATTTCTACATGAGTTAAATGTTGCATCAAGGCAATCGACATGTGATAGGGTGTGTTTCTATGTGTCAGGGTAAACAACGTTACCAGTGTGTGTCATGGTAAACAGTGTGTTTAGGTGTTTATGTGTGTGTGTGTGTTCCCATGTGTCAGGGTTAACAACGTGAATCTATGTGCGTGTTTCCATGTGTCAGGTTACAAAATGTTATTCTGTATGCGTGCTCCTATGTGTCAGTGTAAACCAAGTGAATCTGTGTGCGTGAGTCAGGGTCAACATCGTCTCCCTTTTTGTGCGTGTTTCTCCTACTACGTTACGGTACGGCGTTATTCCACCTGCGTTAGTGATCTAACAGAGAGGACGTTCAAACTGAGCAACCGAGGGCGTCAGCCTAATATATTCAGTGTGTCAAAACGGTACCCTTGTCAAGCCACATTCCTAACTACATCATCAACCAGATTCCTCACTGCATCGTCAGCCACAGACCTAACTATATCATCAGCCACATTCCTCACTACATCGTCAGCCACATTCCTAACTACATCATCAGCCACATTCCTATTGCGTCATCAGCCACATTCCCAAATACATCATCAGCCACATTCCTCATTGCATCATCAGCAACATTGCTAACAATATCATCAGCCACATTCTGCACTGCATCATCAGCCACATTCCTAACTACATCATCAGCCACATTTCTCACTACACCATTAGCCATATTCCTAACTACATCATCAGCCATATTACCAACTACATCATCAGCCACATTTCTCACTCCATCATCAGCCCCATGCCCACCTACATCATCAGTAACTTTCCTAGCCACATCATCAGCCAAATTACTCACAACTTAACAAGCCACATTCCTCAGTACATCACGAGTCATGTCCTCATAAAAAATCAACTAAGCCCTATCCTACAAATAATCGCAACGCCCTACCCCACAAAAATACTACAACATGCCACTGTACGTAGCCATGTGCAAAGCCATCCTCACTGCCATACAAGCAAATACAACACACAGCCGGGCACACAAACACTTCAACAAGCCAAACTAACAACCGCTACACACCGTCAGATAAACAACAACTAAACAGTCAGACAAACAACCACTACGCACAGCCAGTAAAACAACCAATATGCACAGCAAGACGAACAACCACTACACATTAGCAGACAAACAAGGACTACACACAGCTTGACGAACAACCAATCCACAGCTCGATGAACAACCACAACACACAGCCTTACAAACAACCACTATGCACAGCTTGACGAACAACCAATAAACACAGCTAGACAAACAATATATTCTAACAACCAGACGAACAACAACCACACACAGTCAGATACACAATCATCAAACTGTCTGTCAAACAACCACTACACACACACCGAGACGAACAATCACTGCACACAGTCTGATTAACAACCACTACACACAGCCAGACAAAAAGCAACTCATTCAGCTAGATAAACAATCGCTAAACAGTCCGACAAACAATATCTAAGCACAGCCAGACAATTAACAACTACCCACAGCCGGATAAACAGCCACTGCACACATCCGATGAGTAACAGCTACACACATCCATACAAACAACAACTACACACATCCGTATAAACAGCCACTTCACACAGCCAGATAAAAAACAACAACACACAGCCGTATAAACTAATACGCACAGCAGGATGAACAACTGCTACACACAGCCAGACAAACAACCATCATACACAGCCAGACAAACAACCATCATACACAGCCAGACAAACAACCATCATACACAGCCAGATAAATGACCAACATGCACAGCCAGACAAACAGCCGACATACACAGCCAGACAAACGACCAACATGCACAGCCAGACAAGCGACCAACATGCACAGCCAGGCAAACGACCGACATACACAGCCAGACAAACGACCGACATACGCACCCAGAAAAACGACCAACTTGCACAGCCAGCAGACAAACACAATACACAGTCAGATAAACTACATATACACACATCAAGATGAACAACAACTACGCAGAGCCAGATAAACAACAAATATACACAGCCATACAAACAACCACAAGGCACAGTCAGACAAATCAACTGCTGACATCCAGACGAACAACAGCTACGCACAGCCACACAAACCACCACTACACACAGCCAGACGAACTACACACAACCACACCAGCAACAAATACGCAAAGTCATATAAACAACAAATACACACAGTCAGATAAACAACACCCAGCCAGATTAACAATCACTACACGCAGTCAGATAAACAACTACTACCAACAGCCAGACAAACAGCTAATAAACACAGCCAGATGACTAACCACAACACACATCCATATACACAACCACTACACACATCTAGACGAACAACCACAACACACATCCACATACACAACCATACACACAGCCACACGAACAACCCCTAGACCTTGTTCATCTGACACGCACACCGATGCACATTGCTTAACTTGACATATTGGAATAAATACACAGATGCACGTTGTTTACCTGACATGCACACATATACACATTGTTTACACACAGGAACAATTACACAGAAACACATTGATTACCCTAAAACATGGGAGCACGTACACAGATACACATTGCGTGTGTCTCGATCACTGACGTAACCTTGCCTACTTCCCGTATGTGGGTATTCTGGATTTCCACGCGCGGCCCAGACAAAGTGGAAGTGACCAAGACCGGATCTCATCGGATGCAGGTTAGAGATCATGGTGGTTTATGCAAAGAGTTTATAGCTACGCTAAGAAGGTTCTCTTCGAGTGGCTCTGCGGTGATCGCTCTCCTAATTATAATATATTGCAATCGTAAGGAGGCGGTATCTTGACACAATTAAAAGCGTATGGGAATACTCACTGCGATTGTTGAGATAGGGAAAAATGTCTTTTCACAGAGCCTTGCCACTGCCAAAACACGTCGCACAATCGGCTTATGAATAGCAAAAATAGCAGGTACACTACTAAATAAATATCAACTTGATAAATTATGGAAAACAGTTCGTCTCTAACAGTGTCCGCGCATTTTACGATTCTCGATCTTTCATGTCCGCACCGTGGATGGTAGTTTTAGATTGTCAATTAATGTCTCAAACGAGGGAACTGGCCTTGGGTCGAACTAAACATTTTTGGTATGTCAGGTGGAAGTGAAGGTCTCGAGCGAAGAGTTTACAGCTACGTTGAGGTGCGTGATGATTATGCAATTACTCGAAAGACACCTCAACTTAAGGAGACGACACAATGAAATCAAAAAAAGCACATAGGACTGTTGATCCAACGTCTAGTGGCTCGGCGGCTGTTAAAGATATGGGGCCGTATCCATAAAGAAACTTAAGTCCGCAAACTCAGGTTTTTGAGACGGCAAGCTGAGCTGGCCGTCTTATCCGTATCCAAAAAGAATCTTAAGTCTCCTAGCGTGCTCAACTCTGAGTCAGCTAGGTAGCTGACTTAAGTTCGCTAGCTCAAGCTTAAAAATGGCGGTCCAACGGTAATGTTTCCAGAAAAATGCTTTTTACAGATCTAAATAAGATCATGTATGTTCCTAAAATGAACCAAAACATAATCAGCGTTCGATTTTTTTTATGACACACCAATTTTTATCGGGATATTTGTCGTCATGCGCAGCAAGTTGTTTTCGTAAAACGAAGCGGGGAATTCTTCACAAACAAATGGGTCGCTTAGGAGAGCCTGTTATTTCCTGGAAAGCGAGGCAGCTTGCAGTAGTCTAGCTCCGAATTAGGAGAGTTTTGCGGGATAATCTGAGTGGATGGGAGTTTCCAAGTGAATAGAATATCCATTCACGATTGGTTATGTTACAGATAAATTTATTAAACTTCATGAATCAAAACAACGGCGCCAAGATTCACATTTCGTGTGATTAAATATAAGAAAAGCAGGTGCCAAGCCTACAAGTATATAAATCCACTTCATGATAAAATGGCAGATATTGAAAGTGCCCCCAAAGCACACCAACGACAAGGGTTATTTTGCGATAAAAAAACTCCGTTTTATACGTCAAAGACAACGACACGTCATAGTCTAATGACGCGCAGTGACCCAGTAACGCGCGAATTCCAACGGACTGTCAAACAACAAAACTCAACAAGGATTGTTTGTATTCATCGTGGAAAAATAATGTTATTAGTGCAAGCATGGTCGATGGAATTATTTCCCAATCGTGTGGATTAGCCGTGATTATATTGCCGATTATAAGAGCTAGCCAATTTGCAAATCGTCTCCATAAGAAACAATGGTTCATCGTGCCGCTGGCGTTGTGGTCATGTTCATGGATAACAATCATTACATTTACAGTGCTGTAGATTGCTGAAAATATATTGAAATTCGTATATTATACCTGATATCACCGTATATTATACTTGATACCATAAAATATTGTACAGTCGGATTGAATAAAGGTGAGTGACATATTCATAAACAACCGGTTTAAAGACTATTCCTTTTTACTTTGTTTTGATAAACGATAAGTTGATAACGACAGTAGACTACTAGACCCTACTAGGTCTAGACTTTATTATATGAAATAGTCAGACTAGACCACTTCCATTCCTCCGTCTAAATCGACCATTCTTTGCCACTTTATTCCATTTTCTGTCTAATGAACACAGAGACAAACTATGATCGCGAAGGTATAACTATAGCCACTAATCGTTTTGGCTGTTTGCCAGCCTTGAGCTGGTGGTCTCAGCTGAGTTCGCTAACAATTTGTTTTGTGGATACGCCTGAGTTCGCGGACTCAGCTTAGCACGCCGACTCAAGTTAAGACGACTCAAGTTAAGATTCTTTATGGATACGGCCCATGGAGTCATCTGATTGGTCGAGGTGACTACTGCTCTAAAGTAAACAGATCATTCCACGAGGTTTTAAGAGACGCTATGGCAAGACACTACGACATTAACGCTTCGGCTAACAGTTGGCGTCTTCACATATATCCTCCGATGGAAGCCTCGAGTGAGCTCTCTTAGCGAAGCTATAAACTCTTTAATCAACTTACCAAACCTGACGGTCTCCCATCAACACCCTCACATCAAATGTCGTCAACCACTTCTAGAATGAAAGAGGTTCTGACTCAGAAGGTGAGCGCCCAAAGCATCATAGGTTCTTGTATCAACATATGGACATGCTTAAATTTGTATCGCCGTGAATAAAAACGTTTCCAGCCCGCAGATTACTCTAAACCATTCATAAAAGTATATCATGTTTATTTTAATGTGAAATATTTCCAGGTACAATTTGTGTCTACACATTCGACCGGTTGCTGTACCCAAATGACATCGTGTTTGTGGCAGCGTTAATTTATTTGCACGTTTATTACTTCCTTGACACCAACGCTGGGATCAACGTTACAGATGTACCCTCCTACCGCGTCTGCAGTGGTGACAAATCGCTGGCGTTTTAGATAAATAAAGCCAACATCATCTTGTGTATTTTATTAAAAACATCCTGTACGCCTAATATTCAATAACAGCTATGTCTTTTAATTACACTAGCTAATGAATTATAGAAATTTAATACTATTTAATGCATATCCAATGAACTATGGTACTTGATGGAACACAAAAGCTCATAAGCCTTGTACGCCAACCCAATAGCCCCGCAAGAGTTCCACACCATATCCTTACTCCACCTGTTCGAATCCTCCCATTTTTGAACCGTTGTATTTGATAGAGGCCCGACACCGTCAGTCAATTTTCATTTTGTTTCCAGTTTTCGTGACGCCACAATTTTTTTCATCTGAGTTTATGAGAAAGCTATTTGTGCTGTCGGTGACAACAACCGAGCTGATTTTTATGACAATTGAACTGACGTTTACTATTTTATAAGGAATAAAAAATTTGACGAAAATTCACAAAGTGAAATTCGTTTTTTCAATTCAACGCGCTTTCACAACAAGGAATATTTTGATAGAATATGTCTTTGGTAATTTTATCAGCTTTAAGAAAATGTTATTTGTTTTACGATCAGACGATAATTGGTGAATTAATTGCGAAAGTTTAGAGATTTTTGCTATCCGAATTTTTCCACATGCTACAATTTTTTATTTACAATTAAGTTTATCAAGAAAAAGTTTTATAATCAAATTCTAAAGCATGGAGATATCAAGCATTGAACTTTTTTAATCTTTTTTAAAGTTTGATGCTTAGACGACGGGAAATGACGTCATCAACAGCCATAATATTTTACGTTGCAGCTAACCATTATAGCATAAGCATAGACTCATAACGCAGATGAGATATAGTTGTTCATCACAACACACGCAATGGCACGCGGACGCTTATATTGATCATCTGTCAATCACAAGAACGCGTTCCCTATGCGTCCACATGCTTGTTGGTGGCCGAGCAAACAGAGTGTTCGTGCCAGGGGATTTATTGTAGAGCGTATCAACTCGATAAAAGAGCTTCGGGCACACAGATAACTTCTTGCGATTAACTACCACCACAGGTTTGTTTTTTCGTCAGCATATATTTGTTAAAGTACTTTACTTACAACGTCCCCCACGTTGTCTTTATGTGGAACAATCCAGCACTTGGTCGACCACTAGAGCGGTTTATTGGGGAAGGAGCATCTACAGGCAAACTCGAACCTTTATTGCAAGTGTAAAGTGCGAGACGGAATGAGTCACATTTTGACAACAGCATGTCGAAGTCTCAATCAATTTTTAGTAGCATATAGAGATAGATATACATTTGCTTTCCCTGCTTTGTTTATCGCCTCGTGCAAGAAAGAAGGACTTCTGTTCATTAAAAATACCATTAAGTCGAGGGTTCGTCGAGAGTGTCGTCGGAAGCAACAAAACACATATATGGTTTAGTCATTGCAGTTGTTCTTAAACCTTTTTAGTTGAAATTGTTTAATAATGTGCCTTACATCAAAGCAGCATGTCTCAAGCATAGCGATAACTGTGTAAAATAGTTGAACTATGCAAAATAAGGACAAAATGTTCATTCCGTGGCGTTACTAATGGCGTCATCTATTAACCTAACTCAAAAACATACAGTTTAGAAGCTGCAGAGCAGGAGGCGGGTAAGGTGACAAACTAAAGCAAATATGTGTCTTCACTAAACCAAGATGGGCATGAGTAGCTAACGGAGGAAGTCCTTAATGCGCCGAGGCTACTTTTTATCAAGTGAACTGGGTATGCTTTTCAGGTATAGCACGACAAGAATTGAGTCTATAGGATATATGTTAAGTAAATAGTGACTTATCGCGTGCGTTTTTATAATCAGCCAGGTGAATGTGTATAGACGTGCCCAATTGAATGAAAATTGTATAGTTTAACCAAACTCATCGTTTTCTATGCGTAGAGCAACTTAACTCAAAGTACTACAAGAACATATGTAAGTTGGCTCGGTCTAAAAAAACATAGAAATGTTGACGCAATGAAGACGTTTTCTTGTGATTAACAGGCGATCAATATTATCGTCTGCTCTTTCTTTGTGTCATTGTCGGTCGTTTCGCCAATAACTTTGTCGACATCACGGTTCTGCTCTGAACAGAAAACGGTTAACTCATGCTTATTGAAACCCTCCGCCGTTTCGAATGTGATTGCTTGTGTGCACTTAGTCATTCACGCTCAAGCACATATACATTCACTAACCTACCCGTTCACGCCACTCGTCTACCCAGTCACCCATTCACTTACTCGATCAATTACTCACTCCTGCACTTATCTGTCCATTCACTTACATCCCCGCCATTTTATGACATTTACTGATCTCCTCCCGCCTTACGAAATTCACTAACCCTCTCCCACCTTACGACATTCACTCACTCCTCAATCCACTAACCAACAGACAAGCCAACTAAGCTCTGGTGCATTCCATTGTTCACTCATCCTTTTGATCTAGTTCTTAACACGCACAAATTTACTCATTCACTCACTCACTAACTCACTTAGTCACCCACTAACACGCACACACTCACCACAAGACGGGCCGCGCACTACAGCTATACTTCAATTTCTCCAGCATTCACTGGTTGTTTAGGTTGGGGTATGCATGAACCTGGGGTTACATAAGATGTAGGTGTACATTACTTTTAGGTTTACACGATACTTAGGTATGCTAAGCTTAGGTTGTCATTATATCTAAATTGACATGAATTTGACGTTTAAATGCGTACGTTAGTTATTACCGTTCAAGACTTTGATCCATTTAACATGATACTAGGGTATCAATGGTTCAAATCGTAGAGCAGGAGTTTGGCATGTGGCGATATTGACCCACCTCAATACAAAGAATGACTTTGAATTGCGCGGACATTTAGACTCTATTACATAAACGAGGGTATAAGGTTTTGAAATGAACACCGAAGAGCGTATTGCTAAACTTTGAGGTTTTGTAAAAGAGTTAGATCTACATTAATGTGAGACGAGAAAATAGAACTGGAAGACGAGCTGAGAGATCTTGTGGGTGATATAGAGGACTTGAAGAATATTATGAGAGATCTAGGGTTTAGAAACGCTGATCTTATGGAGCGAGTGGAAAGAATAGAGGAACCTGTCAGTAAGTGTCACAAGCTTGTGATATCTGACAAGGTCGATATTAAAAGGGCAAAGGGAGTGAAGAAGTTTGTGGTTAAGGGGCACCATGTACAGTTCATAGAATCTCTATTCACGTGGAAGCAGTTCCATCATGGAATGAACATACTACGCAGTGATGGTCACAAGATGTATGGGCTACACGTCAACAAGGTGTCACTCTCTCCGTTTGACCCAAAAAGATGAATAGGTTCGAATGGAGTCAATACTTTAGCTTATGAACACACTAGTTTACATGAAAACTTATTTTGGTAGAGGGTGGGCCGACTTTGCCTGAGCAAGCTGTAATAAGTGATGTAGTGTTGATAAAGGGTCATGCGCCAGAACTGCCACTCTCTATACTACTACGCGCGTATGTTTCTTATGCCAATCCTCTCATGCGTGGAACAGAAAACGATATTTGAGTTACGCTGACCTATGTCTGTAACGCATGAATGCTCGCCAGACTAAACGCGAAGATAGCTGAAACCCGCGCCGTCCATATAGTCAGCGAAGAGTGCGTACATTTAGGCTAACGCCTTTACGACCAAAACATTGAAAAACCTAAAGCTTATGCTAGATTGGTTGAGACGTACCTTTTGAGGACGAGAAAGTGCCACTCAGTGCAAGGAATTGCTAGGATCGCAGTATCGGAGGTAAAGAGCGGTGTTGTATCAGCGTGAGAAGACGTCCGTTACAAATATGACCACAACAAGCTTGTCGGCAATATGCGTGATGGGCCTCCTACGTCTGACCAGTGGCCAGCCCTATCCTGACCCAGGCCTTGATCTAAAGACGCCTTGGACCGAGCCAAAACCGGCTTTACCAAAGCCAATACCTGAACTTTATCCGCCGCACGTTTCGTATCCTTTGTTGAAAAGTATGAGGGCGCAACAGAACTCATTAGCACGTGCGGATACTCGACAGAGCGATGCTCGTATGAGGAGGTCAGCGGCGACTGGGAGCGGGCTGTCAGAAACAGAGAAAACCCAACTTCTTGATATTCATAACTACTTCCGCCGAATATCCGGTGCTACCGCCATGAATAAACTGGTGAGCTCATTCAATTGGTATCTGATGCATACTGGCCATTGATTATGCTGAAGTCTACATGACGTGTTATCATTCGTCACGATTTGACGGAGTCAACATAACGTCAGTGATCCTAACACAATCAATGTGTATCTGTGTACGTGTACCCATGATTCAGGGTAATCAATGTGTTTCTGTGTAAGTGTACCTGAGTGTAAACAATGTGTATATGTCTGCATGTCAGGTAAATAACGTATATCTGTGTACTTATTCCCATATGTCAAGTAAAGCAATGTGCATCGGTGCGCGAGTCTAGTGGTTGTTCGTCTGGCTGTGTGTAATGGTTGTGTATTTGGATGTGTGTTGTGGTCGTTTGTCTGGCTTTGTATAGTGGTTGTGTATGTGGATGTGTGTTGTGGTTGTTCGTGTGGCTGTGTGTAGTGGTTGTGTATGTGGATGTGTGTTGTGGTTGTTCGTCTGGCTTTGCATAGTGGTTGTGTATGTGGATTTGTGTTGTGGTTGTTCGTCTGGCTGTGTGTAGTGGTTGTGTATGTGGTATGTCTTGCTGTTGGTTGCAGTTGTTTATTTGACTTTTGGTAGTGATTGCTTATCCGGCTGGGTGTTGTTCGTCTGACTGTGTGTAGTTGTCGTTCGTCTGACTGTGCGAATTTGTTGTTTGTGTGGTTGTGTGTAGTTCGCCTGGCTGTGTGTAGTGGTGGTTTCGGTGGCTGTGCGTAGCTGTGCGTAGCTGTTGTTCGTCTTGATGTATGCAGTGGTTGTTTGTCTGGCTGTGCGTTGGGGTTCTTTGTATGGCTGTGTATATTGGTTGTTTTTCTGGCTGTGCGTATTTGTTGTATGTGTAGCTGTGGGTAGTAGTTTTTCATCCTGCTGTTCGTATTAGTTGTTTATCTCGCGGTGTGTAGTTGTTTTATATCTGGCTGTGTGAAGTGGCTGTATTATGGCTGTGTGTAGATGTGGTTCGTCTTGATGTGTGTAGTTGTTGTTTGTATGGATGTGTGTAGCTGTTACTCATCAGGATATGTGTAGTGGTTGTTTATCAGACTGGGTGCAGTGGTTGTTCGTCTAGGTGTGTGTGTAGTGGATTTTTGACTGACTGTTTGGTGATTGTGTATCTGGGTGTGTAGTTGCTGTTCGCCTGGCTGTTAGAATATATTGTTTGTCTTGCTGTGTGTATTAGTTGCTCGTCGAGCTGTGTGTAGTGGTTGTTTGTCTGGCTGTGTATAGTGGTTGTTTGTCTTGCTGTGTGTATTGGATGTGTTTTTCTGGCTATGCGTAGTGGTTTGTTTGTGTTATATTTGCTTGTCTGGCTGTGAGGATGGCTTTGCACATGGCTACGCATAGTGGCATGTTATAATTTTTTTTGTGGGGTAGGGCGTCGTGATTGTTGGTAGGATAGGGCTTTGTTGATTATTTATGAGGACATGGCTGGTGATGTATTGAGGAACATGGCCGGTAATATAGTGAGTAATTTCACTGATGATGTGGCTAGGAAAGTTATTGATGAGGTAGTTGGCAATGGAGTGAGAAATGTGGTTGATGATGTAGTTTGTAATATGGCTGATAATGTAGTTAGGAATATGGATAATGATGTCTTGAGAAATGTGGCTGATGATGTAATTAGGAATGTGGCTGATGATATAGTTTGGAATGTGGCTGATGATGCATTAACAATGTGGCTGATACTTTTGTTAGGAATGTGGCTGGTGACGTAGTGAGGAAAGTGGCTGATGATGTAGTTGGTGATTTGGCTAATGATGAGGTTAGGAATGTTGCTGATGATGTATTTATGAATGTGGCTGATGATGTAGTAAGGAATGTGGCTTGACAAGGGTAACGATCTTGACACACTGAATGTAGTAGGTTGACACCCTCAGTTGCTCAGTTTGAACGTCCTCTCTGTTACATCACTTACGCCGGCGGTATAACGCAATAGCATAACGTAATAGGGGAAACAACCACAAAAGGCAAACGATGTTGACCCTGACTCAGGAACATAGATTCACATTGTTTCCCCAGACACATTGGAGCACGTACACAGAATAACATTGTTTACCCTGACACATAGGAACACGCACACAGATTAACATTGCTTGACCTGACACTTGGGAACACGCACACGGATTATTTTTTTTTACCCTGACAGATGAGAACACACACGCGTAAACACACTGCTTACCTTGACACACATCGGTACACGGTGCTTACCATGACACATAAAAACACACACCCTGTCACATGTTGATTGCCCTGATACACCATTTTGCTCATGAAGAAATGAGCTAGTCCCGGAGGTTGACACACAGCTCAACCTGATATAAGCACGCAGCCCACACCGACGCAAATACGCAGCTATTATATACAAACGCGTTGTATACCCTGATAAATACACATTTTGTCTAACACACAGTTACACAGAATCTAGCTCGATGTTTATCTTGATAATAACACATATATTGATACAAACGCACGAATTACCTGGATACTTGCAGACAGTTTAATGTTATACAAATATATTTATTACCTTAATACCAACACATTTTTATCAATGATATGCATGATCTATGAGGTAACATCATTTACAATGATGCGGGTATGTTTAACTCTATTATTACGCAGCGCACTAAGCAATAGCTAGTTATTTGGAATATTGTGTACCGGCTCATTGTTGGCCTGGTGTGGGTCAGTACTGGAGCGATGACCTGGCAAGACATGCGCAGACGTGGGCAGAAGGCTGCGATTTCTACAGAGGCCAACCTCCGGGGGCACCGAATAAGTATTTTTCACCGCTTTAAATTTTACATTTATTTGAATTATCGCATCATTCCCTTCGTTATTTTGTGCTACACTGCTATGTGTGGTGTGTCAGTATCAGTCAGAATCTGTACGCCAGTACGCATGTACGTGTGAACCTGACGCAAGCTCTCCATGTCTGGTACAACGAAATCCAATACTACAACCTGACTACACTGGACTGCCAAGATGGCATTGACCCTATAACAATGAATGACATCGTGTGTGGCAAATACACTGCGGTAAATCGTTCTTCCTACAGTTAAATACTTTATGTGTGTATATGTATATAAACACCGTATGCAATAGCCGTAGTTTTCATCAGAGACAACCATTACACAGCCCTAACGTCTACGCATGTTAAGTTGTTGTTGCTGATGTTGTTACAGATGGTTTGGGCCACGACACGGAAGCTGGGATGTGGCTATTACAAATGTCCCTCACTCAAAGGCGCGCAGGTTGCCAGCAACGCCAGCTACGTCGTCTGTAACTACAGCCCAGCGTAAGTTTTTTTATTGCCTCAAATTCTTTCCAACCAAACGCGCGGTATTGAAGTTTTTTTCAGACTTGGTAAATGATCCATGCTATCCGTGCTCTTATACAGCTTGCATCGTCTTGTGCGTACTTCTGTTATATCGATGTAAGATAACCTTTAGAGAGACACCAAGGGGAGAGTTATTGGTCTTATCGAAATGGTTTTGAGAGGCGTGATTAATGGCGTGATGTTGGTGACTTTCGATATGATTCAGTGATTTTTCGTGTGATGTTGGTGAATTACGAGATAATTCGGTGATTACTGGCGTAAAGGTGGTAAATTACGAGGCGATTCCATGATTTCCGTGTGATGTTGATAAATAATGAGATGGTTTAGTGATAACTGTGTGATGCTTGTGAATTACGAGATGATTCAATGTTTACAGTGTGTTGTTGGTGAATTACGAGACAAGTCAGTGATTACTGTGTGATGCTGGTGAATTACAAATACGATTGAGTGATTACTTGCGTGATGTTGGTGAATAACGAGATGATTCATTGATTAATGGTGCGATGTTGGTGAATTAAAAGACGATTCAGTTATTACTATGTGATGTTGTTGAATTACAAGATGATTCAATGATTATTGGTGTGATGTTGGTGAATTACAAGACGATTCAGTGATTACTGGTGTGATGTTTGTGAACTGAATTATGATTGAGTGAGTACTGCTATACTATCCGTCGGTGATGAATAACCCATCAATGATTCCTCAGAAATCGCTAGATGCCATATTATCTTATTTTCTTCTGTGCAGAGGCAATGTCAGAGGCCAGCCTCCCTTTGTCCGCGGCGCTGCATGCAGTGGATGTACCCGCGATAAATGTGATAATGGTCTTTGTGATTGTGAGTTTTCTATATCAATTTCTAACAAATGATTGTTATAAAGTTCATAACGATTCCAACACACGGCTATGGTTCTTCGCATGGAAAGATAGGGATGTTTGGAGCAAGGTGGTGGACTAGGTTAGTGAGTTAAGGGGCGGGATCGTAAGGTGGAGATGCGGGTGTAACTAGCACAATCCGCCTGAGCAAACGCGGGGTGTGTTAAGAAATGTGACTCCGACGCCTTGGTGTGTTGTGACAGGGATGTGCTACCGCTGTTATGTCTCAGGATACAACTGTACACGATGTCCATCGAGCAATGGCGACCTTCCTAGCAAGTGTACCGGTACCCTTTATCATCTGTGCTTCGTTTAGCACTTATTGAACCCCATACTACAATGGAGGCAAACCAGTTGCATTGTCAAACAATCTTAATTTTGTCAGTGTTTTGGTTTCTAATCGGACATTTAAATCTGATATAGGTAGGATGCTTCGCGTGTGGTTAAGACCCATTATGTTATACAATCGAAGCACAGGGTCAAACTGAAGCGTAGATTATAAAAATGATATAAATATAACATTGTTTATTTGCTGTGTGCAATATCTGATGAAGTCTATTGATCAACGACAAACACTTGGTGCTATTATACATTTTTGTTGATCTAGCTTACGGTCGGTGGTTGACAGCAGCTCCATCTAAAGGATCTACCGTCAGACACGTGCAAGTGAGGCTGACGTCGGTGGTCCCTTTATTTACTTCCGGCAGTAACAAGGTCACGCTACGCCACACGCAGATCTTTGGCAGCATCATGGAACTGACCGTCACAGCAACAAGGTGAAAAGAATGGTACTGCGCGTCATAACTGATTTGTTCATTGCCTTATCTACATGTTCAGATTCCATCGATCGAATATAAGGTGGGAATGCATCCCAGATAGCTACCATCTCGTGAGCTGGAATAAGTAGATCACTGTTTCGATATTTTTTGACAATGATAGACTGTCTGGTCATTTCATAGAAAGCAAGATGTTGAATGTATTACAAATTATTGATAATGGTTCTTTTCGTTATTTCATCCTTGATCATGATCACCAATATTTTTATCCAGACAATTGTGCTTATTCAGTAAGAAAGGGATGTCATTAAATGGTGTAAGTGTGAGACTATTCTCAGCCATCATGGACAGAAGTGCATATGCACCGTAGATATCGTTCCTATCGGAACCATTTCCCATTGAAACATTCAACACTGGCGTGGCAGCCACCATATGCTGTAACTTCCGATAGTTCAATTCAGCGATGTGTGACAGATTGGATCGCTACAACCTAGAGTTCCAAGCGCCACCTTTGCCGCAACAATACTCTGGACTAGATTGGCAGCTCTTCCTCTTTACTGACGACGCCAACTACTGTGACCTCGGCATGACCTTCGCTTTCTATGGCGACCCATCTATTTACTCGATCCAACCACGCAAAACCATCTTAGCGTAAATAAATAGATCTTGTGTTTTACTATATGCGGCGAATCAACTGGACTTTTGACTCGTTTAAGAGCGACCCGAATATTGACTGTTATCTAACATGTTTTGGATTTTTCCAGAGGAGGAACGAAGGTGACTGTGTCGGGCAGGAACTTGGACGCTGTGGAGAAGGCTCAGATAGTCATCAAAATGACAAACCACAAACCGAGTGGCGATGAAGTCACCATGTTCAAAGGCGTGAGTGCCGATAGACGGCGTTATATACAGATGCTGGTGTAACTTGTCCGTGTACAACTTGTGTGACCGGTGGCCCCTTTGATCATATACAGCTGTATACTAAAGGAGCATTAACATAGACTGTGATTCATTCCTGATCTACTTGCATATTACTAACCGCCTGTGTTGTTGAATGTGTGAAGGGGCCATGTAAATCATATAGTCACGCGGTCATATGCACCACGCCTAAAGTCACACCACCACCCAGAAACAATACCAGTCGACGCAAACGTCAGACCGAGAACGCCATGGTTAACACGGACCAGCTCGAGTTCGAAATCAATGTCGAACTTGACGGTGCCCCTTTTGTGCCGCCTTCATATGACAACCCAGGCAGCTGTAGCAGTGTCTGTGTCTTCCAAGATCCAAACGTGTATACATTCGATCCCGTTGAGACGGAGTGTGCAGACCGATCCCTAACCACAATTCATGTATGCGCTCTATCTAGTCTGACATATGCGTCGCCGATATTATAATTGGTTAAAATAATTGAATAAAAACTGTAGGCGACATTAATTCTCCCGTTTGATATGTGCAAATGGGAAACAGCAATACAACCCATGTTCTCTTGTCACCCTAAGAAATAGGCTATTCTATCCTTGAATGTGTGGTTGTATCAGAGTTATCTATTTAGGTTAGACTGTGTTTGTATTAAGGTAACTATGTGTATTGTATCGTGGTAAACTGTGTGTTTACATCCGGGGGTTTGTATCGTGGTTAACTTTGTATTGTGGCAGGGTGACTGGTTGAACTTGGGCGCCAGTAAGAATGATTACAACATCAGCGTAGGACATAGCGGCGTGTGTGTGGTTAGTTCCATCACTACTAACGTCATCCGATGCCGTCCTGAACTTATCAATGATTTGCCACACAGCAACGGACCGCAGCGCGTAGTGGTAATACCAGATTAAAATGTTTTATGTGTGGATACTTCCAAATAGATCGGACAGAAACATACTGCTCAGGGGTTTATGGAAACATTTAATCAAAGAGGCATTCGTTGTAAAAGTTTAGAAAAATAATCAGATAAGATCCTCACCTATTTTTACAAAAGTTATTGAGCCCTCGATATTTGTTTTGGCCAATGTTCACAAAAGACGGATCCCCGTGGCTCGATTTTTGGCCGCACTGTGAATGACTGATCAAATATGAAAATGGACGGAATTTGGTGTTAGTTAGTTGATTTTGAAGGCAGTTTTCAAGGTTTAGATATGTATAAATAATCAAACACTTTGGGTTTACATTACCTGATTACCAAGAGAGAGTTATGGTCGAGTAATTATTATATCTATATAGACACAGGAATAGAGTTATAATTAAATGAACATGCTGAAAAAATCTTTGAGATTGAATATAATAATAAACACATTTATCCACAATTCAAATTAGCCCCTAAATTCATGTCAAATTTTATATTTCAACGCTAACTTCTTTCTGAGCTCTATTTTGATTAGTCAGATTGTCACTCTTTCCTGCAGGTGCGCGTAGGCCGACTGGTCTTCTTTGTCGCCTACCTCTGCAACGCCAACAGTCCCACTACTGTTGGTGTGCCGTTAAATCCTACACCTACCAGCAGTCCAGCTACCTCTGCTACGGACAGCATCACCGGGCCTCTGATTTGGGCATTGAATATGCTTTGGATCGCACCGATCTGTATCATAGCATGTGTCTACTGTCTTTGGCGTGTTAACAAGTGGATCAGCCGCAATTAATTACGATGTCTAAAAACAGATTACTGAGGAGCAAATAAACGTCTTATTTTGTCAGGTTGAAAGAATGCCCAACAATTGGCTTTGTTCTAAAAGTTGGTCATAAAAACTGACGTATGTGCTATTAAAGGAGGGGGCGGAGAATTTGTACATATGTTGTAATTGGTACAATTACCATGCATAACATTTATTGGATCAACGATAACCGATTTCACAGGAACTGTTTTTCTCTAAATGTTTAAGCATAATTGCCCAAAGTGATGTCATTGGTTGTGTCAATGCGATCAGTCAACATTGAATGAATCTGTCACCTAAGATGAATCATTCATTGAGAACTTCTTGTGACGTCAAGAACATTGCCTTGGTACTGACCTTTTTGAATTAATATCAAAATGGCGATCAATCAATCCGCATTTATGTTACGTTTATCCGACAGTAGCACGAGGTGCTTGCGTTTACCGTAATTACACGCACTATTTTAACTAACGTTGTTGTCTTAGCTTATAAGACTAATAGGTTTTCTCCTTTATGCGTGTATATTTATTGTAAATAAGATGGTGGATTGAATTAAAATGATTGCACGCGTGTATAAAAGATATGGGAACAATAATCGGCAACAAAAAACTCACTGTGTCACTGCATGAGAAAAAACAGCCAAAATCACTTTAGATACATAAACATTTAATTTCGTTATTAAGCTTTGGCTACAAATATCATAAATACGCCACTGGCATAATATCACTGGTCATAACGTCACTTAAGGAAATCCCGTTGGGGTAGTTTGGGAGCCGCTGAAAATGACTCAAAAGGCAACCAATGCTGGTTTAAGTCCGCATTGAAATCGACCTCTTCTCTGTGTACGCTACAGTGTACATTTGCAGAGTCATGGGCGCTGCAGCCACACTCGCATTTATGTGACGTTTATCTGGCGGTAACACGAGGTTTTCGCGTTTACCGTAAATACAGACGCTATTCTTACTTACTATCGCTGTTGTTTTAGCCTAATACACTGATATGTTTCCTCTTTTATACGTGTATATTTACTGTGAATAACATGGTGGATTGAATGAAAATGTTTGCACGTGTGTCTCATATATAAAGGAGCAATAATCGGCTGCCAAAAATTGGTTGCTGCATTTATATCATAACGCAACCGATGTCTGTTGCCGATACATCATAACCCCAAACGAGACCGTCAGATTATTCTAAAGCAATGAATAGCGCTCATCACAGGGGACTCAGAGATCAACTCAATGGCTTAGTCAAGAATTGACTTGCTCCAACATTAGTGACTTCGGTTACGTGAGCGAACTTGAGGC